>JAHPZR010054035.1:0-13065 GCA_019787425.1 Platygyra sinensis | reverse complement strand
CCATGATTGGCTTATTAAAATCACCTGACATTAAGCGCGCGGACAAAACTGATAGGTGAGTTCAGCTGGAGAGTTCGTAGAGTTTAAAACATCCTCCACGCAAATTTTTTCATGTTTATATTATTAATAAGTAATCATACGGTTTTTCTCGTTCAATTTGGAATTAATTTGCACTTGTGAGTTTTTCAAAAGCGAAATTGCACTCGCCGAAGCGGCTCGTGCAATTTCAGCTTTTTGAAAAACTCACGCGTGCAAATTAATTCCAAATTGAACTCGAAACCGTATGATTACCTATGCAAATATCACCAGACCCCCAATAAGTTAACATAACAACATAAACTTGAGCTTGAATAGGCCTTATCACGGTTTTCGGCGCCATCTTGACGGGTAGGCAAAGCGGTCAAAAATTTAACGTTGCGGTTCATAAATTGCGTAAAATTCAATTTTGGAAAAAGTTATTTGCCATCGGACCGCTTTGCCTACCCGTCAAGATGGCGCCGAAAACCGTGTTAAGGCCTATTGGGTTGAGTGAATTGAAATATGCCGGAGCCGATCACGACCGCATTACAAAATACCAGTTGAAAAAGTAGATTTTAAAATTCTTTAGTGCCAGAAGCGGCACATTTTGACAAACTTTGAGGTGTTTGAAAATTTGGTCAAATTCTGTCTTGACCTTTTGAAATATCTTCTCAATCAAATTCAAAACTACATACCATGGATACTTTAGGAGAGATTCCATATCTGTGCACTGCATGTATTATTCATCTATTAGAAGATTGTAACAAACACCCTACTGAATAATTTTATTCTACAATGACTGTGCTAATCCTTGTCTTTCGCTTACGTTTTACCCAATGCGACCTTAATTCCTTCTGATATGATTCGAGCTCAGGGTTGCTATGACTAGACGACCAAAAATAACCAGTTGTTTTGCTATGATCTGTTTAAAGGTAGAATTATGGTTTGATAGTATCTTAGTATGGCTTGCCTCTGGCCAATTTCTATTTAAAGTGGTACTATTACTATTACTATTACTACTATTATGACGGAAATCGCATCTTTCCCATTGAAGTCATTTTATATATATAGTTTGAATATAAACAAGATTTTCAAATATGTATCTCTTTGCGATCCAGAGGATGACGTCATGCACTCAACCAAATTTTGATCAACTATGATGAAAAAAGATAACATCCAATTTGTATCAGGAATGTTTGATTCTTTTCGGTAAGATATTAATAAATGTGCTCCACAATATCCATGGATGAGCTTAACAGTTTTGTTACCATCACAAAATACTAGGTTTCAGACCTCACCAATATTAAAGGCTTTTCTGGCCACTTAGGTCGTTTCATTTTAATATTTACTAATGGTGTCTCATATTCACAATCCAGCAAACATATTAATGTGTTAGTTCGAGTTTGTGGCCTCTGTTAATGTTTTTCGAACTGAAAATCAACAGCATAATGAAATCAAGTGGGTTGGGATTGGAAAGGAGTGAGTTGCCATGGGAACATAATATACCGTAGGTGTGTTTCCTGTAGAGCTATCAGCCTACCAAATTTCAATTGTCTGCGCTGCAAATTTGTTCAAGCTTTATATACTTGAAATACGATAGGGTTGAGTTTATGACGTCATCAATCATCTCATTTGCATATTTTACGCATATTTTACGCATATTTTAAACAAAGAAAACTACTAGTACACTGCATTCGCTGCTTTTCTCGTGTTTGAAATTCCTCTTTCGCGGGACTTGTTGTCTTGTAACTGATTTTTAAAGATTTCTCCAAAGAAAATCAATTTATATTAATTCTAGAAATCATAATTTAGTTTAAGTAAACACTGACAACTTCAATTATTTCGGCTGTTGAAAAGCTATTATATTATTTAAATAAATGCATGATTGGAAAACTCTATTTCATCAGTTTCAATTAAAATGTACAGCAGCTTGGAGCTAAAACCAAGGCAAAAACTTGCGTGCTCAAATCTCTAGCCGTGTCAATGGTTTCCCAAAGAAGTCAACTTAGATTAATAGTTTTAGTAGTACAGCGAAGAACACTATTAGTGCTAGTACTGGTACGTTCAATTTGTAATTAACATAAAAACCCAATGTTTATTTAGATGCATGAGTTCATTACAGAGAATACTCATGAATAGAGCATTTCGTATTTAATTTGTCAGTGATGAAAAATTAATCATGTCAGACTGACTTTAAAGAAAGTGTACTCATTTAAATTTTAATGAACAATCACGACAGCTGCGTTAAAGAGATCTCTTATTGAACTTTGTGAGGCAAAATGTTTTGTCAGGTTTAAACTGAAAATTATATCTCGTAATTCTATTGGAAGTTGTAGAATGTTTTTATTCTGATGGGAAGTTTTCATTTCATCCTGTTGTATTATAAACAGTACCAACCCCAACACTGAATACATCAGTGGTACAATAATCCACTAAGATGCCAATGGCTGGCCACTTTGAGCACTAATTAAGCTGAACTCAAACGACGAGGAAAACCGAAAGTACCAGGTCCGTTCAAAGGAACTATCATGTACAATACAGCTATTATTGTAATTTTATTTGCTGCCATACTCGAGTCCTTGATCATCATTGTTGGCAACATTTTCACCATATTCGTGTTTTGGAAGCATCGCAACAGACTCAAGCGAACTTCGTTTCTTCTTATCAACTTAGCTGTTGCTGATCTGCTGGTTGGAATTACAGAAATAATTTCGATGGGAGCTTTTAACATGCCTGGGCATTTTGAAGCGAGAAACTTCGACAGTACTAAAAATATTTCGATCGCTTTCCAAATAACTTTTTCGTTTGCGTCAGTGTTTTTCCTGGTACTTATTTCTCTGGAGCGTGGATATGCTTTGATTTGGCCGCTCCGCCATCGAGTAGCAAGTACAAAAGGCTACATTTACAGTGCAACTTTTACATGGATAGCAGCAATATCTGCAGGAACATTGACTTCGCTAACTGAATATGACATATTGGATTTCTCACAATGGATCGTTGTATTCGGCTGTGTCACGGTTTTATGTTTGGTCACAATTTGCGCGTCTTACATGGCAATCCGAAAAAGACTTAACTGCAGAGTCCCTGCGATAGATGGCGCTCATAACAGACAAAATGAACAGCAGCAGAACGCGAAACTCTCTAGAACTCTGTTTGTTATGATAACTGCATCTCTTCTCTTTTGGATTCCAAGTATCGTAATCTACTGTACTCGTTATCTCTGTTTCAAATGTACTCCATTACTTGTATTTCATATTTTTAACCTCTTTCGTTTGGGTAATTCTCTCGTAAATCCTATAATTTATAGTTTTAGAGTTCCCATGTTCAGAGAAACTTTTAAACGAGCGAAACTCTGCAAGGAGTCAAAGGAATATGCAATTAATTATACGCCTTGAAACTTGAATGAAGACAGCCAAGGAACCTCTTTGTCTCGTCCCCAGGCGCCCCTCGTGGGTTTGAATCCAATGCGCATAGATTCATGGGCCTGTTGCTAACCATCAAGCACCGCGCTTCTACATGCAAAGACTCATGATGACAAGGCAGCTTCTATGTCTCGGTCAGAAATTAATCGCGCACGGTGGCAAGACTACGTTCTGAAAACTGCAAGAAATGACTTGAAAAAACATTGTAGTTAAAAATCTGTCTTTATTGTATATCTGAAATCGTCTAGACCTACTTACTGTGTACGACCTGCGGAAGGGCCCTAAATCAAAATATTTTATGCAGTGAGCCAGCTAAGGATTGCCCTCTCTCGTGGCTGAGCTAATTTTTCTTGCTTTGAGTTCAGTCTCGTGTCTCCGTACTTTGACTTTGCATCCAGTGTTATCTTGCCTTTCTGATATGATCAGAGTTAGTTATTGATGTGACTACAAGTACATTAAATTGTTTGTTTTGTTACAATCCGCTAAATAATAAAATTACGGTTTAAAAACGTCCTTTTCCAGCCATAAATCTTCAAGCTGATGTGGGACTCTGTATTACGGTCGGTTTCTGTAGTCCGAAGCGATGTGGAGTATACCCTTCCCCTCCTGAATGAGATGCTAGTCCATCAAAGACATAATATCTCCCCCCCCCCCCCCCACCCCCCAAGCATTAAATTTGGCGGTACGCATATGAACACCTGGGTGGAGCGAGGCACTGTGAGAGTAAAATGTCTTTCATTAAACGGAAGGATTTTTCTGTTACAGTGTCACACTGCCTGGGTCCTCATGATTCTGGATAAAATGGAAGATTCCGCTCTTCGCCTAGTGAACACTGCTCTTCAAACGTAAGTACAAACTGCTAACAGCCAATAAAAATGGGTGAAATACGACGATATTTCTAACCATTGTTACAAGAGTTATAGCCGGTGGAAAGAAATAATAAATGTAACAGGCGATTTGCATGCATGATGACGTCATTTGACTACAACTAGCAGAATGCTTCAATTTTTCTGTTGACAGCGACTTTTTTAATCTCTTGAATGGCTTTGCCGTTTTTTGTTATGGCTCCTGCTGATACATACGGCTGAGGTAGAGTGACAATACCGAGGCCTTGATAATTTTGTTAACCATGCTACCGATAACCGGCACCACACTCAGTTGATTCAGAGGCTTAGGTTTCCCGATAAAATACTTTTCCAGCCATTTTACCTTGAAAACGAAAACAATTGATTGCAACAGAGCACGGCCTAATAAACTGTTTTAACCCTAAAGGGTTAGAAAAGTACTGGACAGAATGACCAGGGACGGCGGAGCTGGGGATGGGGGTGGTAGTGGAGGGCAATTTTAAGCAAAAAAATACATATACCTGGAGTTATGAAAACCGGGTCGGCAAACCTAAACTTTTTTGTAACTTTTCACAACTTCCCCTGTCTATTATTAGCTTGTTTCTTGTGTTGTTCACGGCTGATGTCCGTTTTTTTTTTCCTTTTTTTTTTAGCTTGCTTTCTGGTTAGGGATTTGTTTTCAAGTGGATGTAGACATAATTACAGGACAGGTATGTGATGGATGTCTTGTTTAAGTGCGGTTTCGCCACTGAAAAGTCTGTGCCAGGCATTAATATTGTTACGTCGGTATTAAGCTTTAATAGCTGATCGTACCTTGCAAAAAGCATTTGTCGACTCAGAAAAATTGGATCTAGGTCTAGTTTCAGCAAGCTCTAATGGCATTGAACCATAGGCCAGTCTTTGTGCAGACAAGATGACAAGTTGTGCACTATGTTTCATTCATTTTGTTTTCTATTTATTGCGAAATCCTGTTGTTTATCGGACCGCGAAAAAAGTAGTGTTTTGCTGACTATAATTTAAGTTGTTATGTAAGCCTTAACCAGGCACTCTATCGCTGCAGCGAACTCAACTTAAAAATTGCTAGAAAATTGCTAGAAAAATTGACACCGCTTTGAATCTTCGCCGGAAGTCAGGTTACAGAATAAATGTTCGAAAAACTGCGTCATTTTAAACTTTGACTCGTTGGAATGCTTCTAGTGACCATTAACTTACCGCCCGGCGTCAGATATAGGCTTTTTTATCGGCCTTTGGACGAATTTTATTGTTTTTAATTGGCAAGTAGTAGAATGAGTCCTTATCTTTGCTAACCCTGTTTTCAAAAATTCATAAAATAATAATTTCACAATTGTCTCTAGACCCCTTCAGCTTAGCGCCTCGGGCGCTCGCTTATAAGCCCCGCCCCCCAATTCAAAATATGCTCCGCCATCCCTGATTACTATTTACAGTATTTTCACAACTGTTTCGTTTACGAAAACAAAGTAACGAAATCTCTTTTTCCCATTCGAAGGTTTTGTTCTACGAGCATCCGTGCAACGAGCTTTATGATTACAGAAGATGGTGTTGATTTATTGAAGGGCTCTCAAAGGAACACAGTTACGGTTGAACGGTTTGAAAAGTTTTGAATTTCGTTGTTTGTAACTCGTGTCAATCTTCTCCATCCTTCACCATCTCTGTTCCTTCATGGCTTATTATTATCTCTTTGGTGTTTTTCTATCTTTTTAAAGTATTATTTTCAAGTTTTCTTCAATTTAACGGCAATTTTGTTGATTGTCAAAATAACTCAAAATACCGTGACTGTGCTCTTTTAATTACTTGTTTATGCAGCGTCAACTCTGAGCGATTAAATTTCTGCACATCTTCACATAAATTCTGACTCTCCTCACGAGTAAAATGTTCAGTAAAAAGACAAAGGCAAAAGTAACAAACAAATTTTCAAAACTTGTATCTAAGTAAATGTATCTTGGCCCTCTTTCCGATTCAAACAACACTGAAAATAATTACGCTTCATATGAAGACCTGATGAACAGTACGCTGGGTACGCACACACTCGCAATTTGCCAAGCTAATCTTGACGGCTCAGGCTAGTCGGGAAAAAATTTTAAAAAAATTAACATAATTTATTGTGGAATTCCTGCCCTCCGAAGGCGTGCGAGCGGAGCCCCATATCTTGGTAATTTGGTAACCCATCGAGCTGAAAAATTTTGGTTGTTACGTGACTCTTCGTACGTCCTTCTTTAAATCCTATCATTATACAGTCTTGGAATTCCCATGTTAAAGGAAATAATAGGCCTTTCCCGCATTCCGACCAACAATGACGACGAGTCGAGGTCAGGATAGACAAAAATAAAGCAAATGTATGAAAATGTCCACATCAGCCTCGTTGTGGTACACTGAAAATTGAAAGATCTGTTCAGCCCCAAAGTGTCAATTCAGCCCTGCTGGCCAAAGTGTGATTCAGCCCTTCCTGGAGCAATTTGAGCGTTATCTGGGCCAAAAAAGCTACGTCAAAAGGCTATTCCAGCCCACGGTAGGGCCCATTTCAGCCCAGGGACCAAATCAGCCCTAGCTAATTGGACTGTATTGGCCCTGATTTAAGGGAGCCAAATTAGACTCAAAAATAGGACTGTATTTTACTCATCGAAACGGCCCTATTTTTAGGGCTAAAACAGATCTTTCTGATTTACAGTGTACTATTGTCCGTACGCACTGAAATGGAATGCAAGAAAGGTCTTTTAAAGGGACAAAGAGTGCAGTGCAGAAGTAAAAAATATATGTACAGTTTATTACATGGGTTGATATTTTACTACAAATACTTAGGAAAAGAATCGGAAAGGAAGATAGCAAGTAAAGTTGTCACAAATGTTCTGTGAAACAGGAAAAGGCAAATAATTGAGGTTTGGAAAGGGCTGTGGACTGATTGTTGTAATATATCAAACACAAAATACCGTATTTTACCACATTTTCAAACATCGAGAAGGCAATGGAAAATACAAAGCGGAGCGACACATTTTGACAAACTTCGTGGTGCTTGAAAATTTGGTCAAATACTGTCTTGACCGTTTGAAGAGAGATTCCATATCTGTGTGTCCCCATTTCAATATCATTCTCTATTGATTCCTTCAGTTAGTAGACTGTAATACACTAGCCACTGAATAATTTTATTCTACAATGGCTGTGCTAATTCTGGTGTATCCCTGACGGTTTACCCAATGCTACCTTCATCCTTTCTGATATAATTCGAGCTCAGGATTGGTATGACTAGACGGACCAAAAATAACTTGTTTTGCTATGATCTGCTCAAAGGTGAAATTATGGTTTGATAATGTCTTTCTCCAGCCTATTTATGGGCAAAATGTATTTGAAGGTACCACCTTTACCAGGAGCAAAAAATATATATTTGAAAATGCCAGTACACGGTATTTGCTGCTTTTTTCGTGTTTGAAATTCCTATTTCAAAGGAAATGTTGTACTGTAATTTTCGAAGATTTCACCACAATAAATTAATTCAAGATTTCATAAATTAGTGCAAGTAAACACTGACAAATTCATTTATTTCGGCTGCTGAAAATCTATTATTTAAATAAAAGATGATTGGGAAACTCTATTTCATCGGTTTTAATGAAATTTTACAGCAGCTTGGAGCCAAAACCAAGGCAAAAACTTGCGTGCTTTAACTCTGTATCAATAATTTCCTAAAGAAGCCAACTTAGATCAATAGTTTTAGTTGTACAGCGAAAAACACTTCTACTGCCAGTACTCGGGTTCAATGAGTAATTAACAAAGACCTCCCAAACATCTATTTAGATGAGTGCATTACAAAAAACACAGTTCATGAATATATAGAGCTTTTCCTATTTAGTTTGTCAGCGATTAAAAATTAATCCTGTCAGATATACTTTGAAAAATGTATTCACTTAATTTTACAAGACAATCACTTCAGCTGCGTACAAGAAATTAAAGAAATCGCTTATTAAGTTTCTGAGGCAAAATGTTTTGTCAGGTGTAAATTAAAAATCAAATCTCGCAATTTTGTTGAAAGATGTAGATTGTTTATGTTCAGATGAGAAATTTTCATTTTATCCTGTTGTGTTACAAACAGTACCACCCCCAGAACTGAATACACAGTCATGTGGTACAGTGGGCTGAGCGACAAGTCACAACTAGTAACTCCACTAGGATGCCAATGACTGACCACTTTGAAGGTCAATTCATCTCAACTCAATCAACGAGGAACACTGAAAAACTTTCAGTTAAGAACTAGGCCAGTTCAAAGGAACTACTGTACAATACAGCTATTATTGTAGTTTTATTTGCTGCCATACTCGAGTCCTTGATCATCATTGTTGGCAACGTTTTCACAATATTCGTGTTTTGGAAGCATCGCAGCAGACTCAAGCGAACTTCCTTTCTTCTGATACACTTAGCTGTTGCTGATCTGCTTATTGGATTCACAGAACTTATATCTATAGGAGCTTTTAATGTGCCTGGGCACTTTGAAGAAATTAACTTCAACAGTGCATACAATAAAAATATTTTGATCTCTTACCAAATTACTTTTTTGTTTTCGTCAGTGTTTTCCCTGGTACTTATTTCTCTGGAACGTGGGTATGCTTGAGAAAAACCATGAGAAAAGAGTTGCATGGGTTTCTATTTCTTTGCATGCATGTGATCCTGTTCCTATAGTTATGGGGCTCCGCTTGGCGGTCCTTCGGGCCGCCGACGCTCCGCTATTATTTAAATAACAGTCACCATTAGAAAATTATATTTCATTAGTTTCAATTAAATTTTTCAGCAGCCTGGAGCTAAAACCAACGGGGAAAAGTGGCCCGCTCAAAATTTGCTAGCTATCGATGATTTCCCTAAAAAGCCACCTTAGGTTAATAATTTTAGTTCTACAGTGAAGAACACTTTTCACTGCTAGTACTCGGGTTCAAATTGTAATTAACAAAGAAAACCCAACATTTATTTAGATGAGTACATTACAGGAAATGCAACTGAAAATTAAAACATTTCCTATTTGTCAGTGATTAAAGATTTATTTTGTCAGACTGACCTGTAAAATATACACATTTAATTTTACAAGACAATCACGACAGCTGCGTGCAAGAAAGTAATGAAATGGCGGCTTATTGAAGTTGCTGAGGCCAAATGTTTTGTCAGGTGTAAATTAAGGACGTTCGCGCGAAAATTTTCTAACATTGATTTTTTTCTGAAAATTTTACCATTGAAAGATGATGAGTTAGTGATGTCAGAAATGTAAAAAAATTGGGGGGTCACCGGCTTCGTTTCGGAGAGAACATGCCCGGAAAAACACTTAAATCTGAGTAAATCGGGCTTTGTTAGCGAAGAAGACCAAAGTGGCTGCAAGTCCCAAAATCTTGCAATTAATGCTTTGAAGGGAAGTGTTCTCTGCCAAATATGGTTTGAATGGACCTATTAATCGAATTTAGTCAACTGGTGAGGTTCCTCAAAGAAGAAGTTCGCGTTTAACGACCACAGTTTCACGCGCCTTGCAGCCGCAAGATGGCAGGATTCCACTTCCCGTGGACAAAAATCTTGAATTTTTTTTAACTTCATACATTGATTTTTTGTTCATCTTTGGACAAAGTGGAGATAACTGTAAATAAAATCTTGCTATGAAAAGAAAAGTAGGGGTCACCGAGCGTCCAAGATCGTTAAATCCAATAAAAGCTTTAGGAATGGCCATCTGCCCCATCATTGTTCATTTTAGTACTTAGCGCGCGAGCTCGATGCATGACGTGGCATGTGAATTTGCGTGCGCAGTAAGGATGCGCAGAAACAATTAGCGCGAACGTCCTTAAAAACTAGGTCTCGCAATTCTTCTGGAAGTCGTAGATTTTTGTTTGATCTGCTGATATGATGTTTTTATTTCATCCTGTTGTGTTATAAACAGTACTTCCCCTAACACTGTGGTGGTACCTGAGTGAGCTGAGCGACAAGTTACAACTGATGATTCCACTGGGATGGCAATCAACCTCGTTCCCAGGGCCTTTTCCGCTCCCAAGAGAGGGAAAAGGCCCTGGGAACGAGGTTGGATGGCAATGGCTTGCCACTTTAAAAAGTCGACTAAACTGAATTCAATCGAGGAGGAACTCTGGAAAGATTATCACTTAAGAACCAGGCTAGTTCAAGGAATCTATCAAGTACAACACAGCTATTATTGTAGTTCAATTTGCTGCCACACTTCAGTCCATAATCATCATTGTTGGCAACATTTTCACCGTATTCGTGTTTTGGAAGCATCGTAACACACTCAAGCGAACTTCCTTTCTTCTTATCAACTTTGCTGTTGCTGATCTGCTTGTTGGATTCACAGAACCAATATCGTTAGGAGCTATAAATATCCCTGTGCATTTTGAGGAAAGAATCTTCAACAGTGCTCACGATAAAAATATTTCGATGGCCTTTCAAGTAACTTTTTTGTTTGCCTCGGTACTTTTCCTCGCACTTATTTCCCTGGAACGTGGATATGCTTTGATTTCGCCTCTCAGCCATCGAGTGGCAAGTACAAAAGGTTGCATTTACAGTGCTACTTTCGCGTGGATTTCTGCAACGTTTACCGGGACAGTGACTTTGCTAGCTGTATACGATATATTGGATTTTGCATACTCAGGATATTTGCAGTCGGTTGCGTCATGGTTTTGTGTGTGATCACGATATGCGTGTCCTATCTGGCAATCCGAAAAAAAAACTAAACTGCAGAGTTCCTGCCATAGATGACGCTCATAACAGACAAAATAAACAGCAACAGAACGTGAAACTCTCTAGGACTCTGTTTATTGTAATAACTGCATCTCTTGTCTTTTGGATTCCAGGTATTGTAGTTAGCTGTACTTATCATCTTTGTCTAAAGTGTATTCCATTACTTGTAGTTCATATTTTTAATTTTTTCCATTTAGCTAACTCTGTAGTAAATCATATCATTTACCGTCTTAGAATTCCCATGTTCAGGGAGACATTTAAACGAATGAAACTCTGCAAACAGTTAAGGAAATACACAGTAAATTACACACCTCGAAAGTTGATCGAAGACCTCAGAGCTAAAAAGAAAAGCGTACAGGGCAGCTCTCTGCATCCCTAGCCTTTCTTGCGGGCTCAAATAATAATACGAGCTGCGATGGAAAGTCAGATTTATCAGCTTTTTCGCGTTGTCGGTATTGAAGAAGATATCCCAATTTCCGCGGTCCAGATCTTTGACCACGGCCCAAGTAACGGCTGGAAACAGCGCGGGTGAAACTGTCATGCGCAGCTAATTTTCGGGAGTGAATTAGCTGTAATTGTCGAGCTTTACTCTTTTTGCACTCCCATCTATGATTGATAAACGCAAGGTTATCTCTTTTTTTTAGTATCACCCGGCATCTATCTACCTATCCATCCATCCATCCATCCATCCATCCATCCATCCATCCATCCATCCATCCATCCATCCATCCATCCATCCATCCATCCATCCATCCATCCATCCATCCATCTTAGATCTTAAGAAAGCATTTGACACAGTAGACCACCACCTTTTACTAACGAAATTAGAGTATATTGGAATTCGCGACCATGCCTTGGAATGGTTTAAATCCTATTTAGCAAACAGATTTCAAATCGTATTTACAAACGGAGTACTCTCCGATAAAGCCATTCTAAGGTGTGGAGTTCCCCAGGGCTCGATACTTGGGCCTCTTTTGTTCCTGATATACATTAATGATCTTACCACTATAGCCGATTATGCTACCGTAAGAATGTACGCAGATGATACTAATATGACTTTTACCGCTTGTAGCATCCCTGAGTTACAACATGATATGAATATTGATCTTCAGTTTCTCCAAAATTGGCTAATAGCAAATAGACTAACTTTAAATGTTTTAAAGACAGAATTTATGCTAGTAGGGTCAAGGCAAAGAGTAGCGACTCTTACACAAGAACTTGATCTCTCCATTAACGGAATTTCGCTTAAAAGAGTAAATAATAGCAAATGTCTTGGTGTAGAAATTGACGAGTTTTTGACATGGGATGCTCATATTTCCAGTGTATCTAAAAAAGTATCATCTGGTATAGGAGTCATAAAGAAGATCAAGCCATTTGTTCCTACTTCCAACTTGATAAGTGTTTACCAGTCTATTGTTGAACCGTATTTAGATTACTGCAGCGTTGTATGGGATGACATCAGTGACCAACTCACTGACAAACTTCAAATATTACAAAATCGTGCTGCCCGAGTAATCACAGGCGCCGATTACCGAATGCCTTCTAGCGACTTATTGAGTAAACTTGGCTGGTCCAGTCTTAAAGAGAGGAGAAACAAGCAAAAAGCCCTCATGATGTTTAAAATTATGAATGGTATGACTCCAGCGTATTTAGAAGATATGTTTACGAGAAATATCGGGAGAGCGGTTTATAATCTAAGGATCTCAAGACGTAATCTAGCCCTACCGGCAGTTAAAACCGATTACTACCGCAACAGTTTTGCTTATACTGGGGCAAAAATCTGGAATGCATTACCTGATGAAATGAAATACGAAAAATCCATGAGAGCTTTTAAACGCAAATTAGAATTTCTCAATCTCTCTCTTGACTTTTAGTAATACACTTAAGTTGTAAAATTCCTATATTATATATATTGATGTAAACCTGTACATATATTTTAAATGTAAGTTATAGTTATTTGCACGGCTTTTGTGAAGAACAAAAGTGCAATGTTTTGTAATTTTTGATCAAAATCACCGTGGATAAATAAAGTTTTCCTATCCTATCCTATCCTATCC
>JAHPZR010054034.1:0-10106 GCA_019787425.1 Platygyra sinensis | reverse complement strand
AAATAGATCAGAGGCCACGTGAATGAGCTATCAAAAAAATCTGAATTTTGACATAGGGAATTTTTAATAATACAGAAAACGATTAACAGCGAATTACGAAAATCGCCTATGTCAAAATTTCATTAGAACCGTGTTGATAGAAGGGATTTAATGTCAATTCTTAGTGTGCAAAATATGAAAACAATCTAACGACTGGATTTTTTTAAATAAACAAAAACCATTATTTAAGCCTTGTTTTTAACCAGCCCCGTTGCCATGGTAACGGCATTCACCCTGGTCAAAATGCGAGAATAAATATTTCTTTGGTTAACCTTGACTCTTGGAAAAAATGGGCGCCAAAGCATAAATAGTTTGAAAGTTATGGTGAATTAGGCATAGGCACTTGAAAACTGTGTTCGGCCACCTTAATAGCTATTACAATAGAGGATATTGCATTTTAAAACAAGTGAATTCTAGAAAAAAATCCACACCCCCTCCCTGATGTATGGGTTTCTGGAAATTCTCTCAGGAAGGTGGGGGGGGGGGGGGGCAAAGGCTATGGAAATCCAGGATGGAGGGAGTTGAGCATAAAAAGAATCTTGTCCAGGGATCATTTCTAACTGAATGTTACATGTTACATGTGACACTTGATTACTCTGAACCTAAAAATCAAAGTGGCTATGAGCCACTCAACTTGGAAAATGGATCAAAAGGCTCAATGATTTTTGACTCCTCCATTTTCACCCAGAAATTTGAATCGCCCGGGGCCCAAGTGATCATCAAAATCGCTGATCATTTTACCTGTACCACAGCCAATGTCATCTACTGTATAACTTGTACTCTCTGCAAAAAGTTATGTATCGGCGAAACAGGTCGACGAATAGGCGACCGATTCCGAGAACATCTTTGTGACGTTGAGAAAGACGACAAAAACGCATCTAAACTGGTCGCTAGACACTTTAATCTACCGAATCATTCGAAACAACATATGGCGGTCTGCGGCCTCTCCCTACATCAAGGAAGCACGGAAAGCCGCAAAACTCTAGAACAAAAATTTATTTTTCAAATCGGCACTCTTTAATCCTCACGGTATCAACGAACGCTTTTCATTCAACTAATTTATTCTGTTGTTTTTTCAAGTTGCCAGGCACCAACCAATAGCTTAGCTCCATATTTCTCTATATAAACCACACACAACCCACAATTCCTCGATTCGCTCCGACGAAGGGCTAGCACTCGAAACGTCAGCTTTCGAATCTCTTTATGGTGGCCAATTCACATTATCAACTCAGTTGGTAAAACCAAATTATCCTGTAATACTCCCACCGACGCAGCACCATAGTTTCTTTAGAAACTAACCCCCTTTACTCATTATTCATGTACTCTAGCTATGACTTACCGATTTCGTTCCTTTCAACTGCCTTCATTTCAAGCAGGTGCCAAGCCTAGATTTTTGAAAGGAGTGGTTGCTACTCAGGGTTTTATTTATTCATTTAGAATGCATGGAAAATCAGGCACGCTAAGAAAATACTTTAAATTCCTGCTAGTGATATTATTTGCTTACTGTCAACATTAATTGCTTTTGATGAATAACAGACCGACCTCCTCTGTCTATCTTTTAAATAAACGTTGTTTGATTGGTGCATTTTGTGGTCTTTTTGTTTAACATGATAGGCTGATTTCATATGCCGAGCGTCTGCAAACTTACAGACTTTTTGTAGATCATCCCTGCAGATGCTCTGCAGATATTCTGCAGACATTCCGCAGCCATTCTGCAGATGATCTGCAGATAATCTGTAGATCATCTGTAGATGATACAGATCTGCTACAGATGTGCCAGCAGATCTGTAGCAGACTATAAACAGATCTGCTCATTTCGTACAGGTCATGGTAAAAAATGAAACCAGAGAAAAAGTCCAGACAATCAAAATGTCTGGATAATAAATGTCTGGATAATTGAGGTTCGACTGTATGACAGTTGGACAAAAAGGTTGCTGAAAATAGGTTATTACTCCCTGTATTGTAATCAGCTTGGTTTAATAAATATTATTACTGTCATATATCAATGGCATAAAATTCCTTGTAGGTCAAGTGAATTCAGCTTCATGGACAAATCAGGGACCACAACAGTGGGATCAGACTGGTTCTGTTGATAATCAAGGTGGACAGTTTCCATACAGTACTATGCCTCAAGATCAATACTCCCAAATGGATCAACAGGGACAATTTCAAAACGGTACAGTACTTAATGCTGTAATAGTGTTGTATGCTGTGGTAATATTATAACGTAGAGGATACTGTGCACTACCCTGGATACCATCGGCGAGGAGCGTAGGAGCAAGTAGTGCTTGTCGGTGAGAGACCTCTGGCTCAGGCAGTTAAGTCTTTTGAGCGCGCCGATCCAGTCACGTGTCCATTTATTTCTCTAGAGTCAAGATTTGACCCTGGGAATCTGATTGGTCTGTTGAAAAAAATGTTTCTTAAAAGGGCTGCTATTGGTTAAGTGTGTGATGATCTTGCCCAAACTGGATTTACCTCAGGAGAGTTTTGTCAAGTTAGCTAAATAAATAAATGGTGGCCCGTCACAGAGGAAAGTTTATTTGCTTAAAATTGGGGCGAAATCTTTCAGAGAGGAAAGTCAGGACATTTGTAAGGATACAGAGAGTAATTTGCGACCATTTGCTGGCTTTTAAGGCTGAAATTATCCAAAAGCAAGCTTTATTTTTGTTTCCGTGCCAAACTCCATGCGCTGAATAATTAGCGGCTCTTTATGACTGCGAATGTCAATCAAAGGAAATTGGCGTCTGCATGGAAGTGAGGTTGTTATCTGTTGGTGTCAGAGGTTTTTTTCTTGCCGCTTCGCGACTCGCCTTTGCGGCTTCGCTGCTCAATTCTGTTGCCCCCAACGAGAAAAAAACTCTCTGGCACCCAGGGTAACTGTGCACCAGCATGAGGATATACTTTGCGAGTCACTATCCATGCAAGCTTGAATTTTAAGAAATTGAAATATTTTGCTTTTGAAATATGTTGATTACCAATGACATAAAACACTGTACATGTAGGACCACAACATTGGGATCAGTCTGGTTCTGTTGATAATCAAGGTGGACAGTTTCCACACAGTACAATGCCTCAAGACCAGTACACCCAATTGGATCAACAGGGACAGCTTCAAAATGGTACTTACATTATGCTATAATACTATTGTAATATTTAAGAAATAGAAAACATGTTCCGTGTTTGTATCGAGTTATACAAACACGAGTGAAAGTTTGGGAGAACGAGAAATGCTGTGGGAACACGAGCCGCAGGCGAGTGTTTCCACAGCTTTTTCGAGTTCTCCCAAACTTTCACGAGTGTTTGTATAACTCTATACAAACACGAAGTACATGTTTTCTATTTCTTTTAGAAAACACCACGACGAGAAAAAGGAAAACAACTTGTTAACTTTGATTATCAAAATGTAAATTCTCTTTGCTCGCGCCATCACTACGTCAACAGCGCGCGCTAGTTCTGTGTCTCCATCGAGTTATACAAACACGATTTTCAACCAATCAGCGCGCGTGCTTTCTTAGAACTGTTTTCTAAAATATTATATTATAGTTATTACAATAGAGGATATTATATGGTAGAGCAGAGATTTGGGTTTTATATTTGAGTCATAAAAACAATATTTTACAAGTAGAGTCACAATCTGTGTAATCGTGTAATCTAAACAATTGAAGGCAGACTGAAATTTTCTAGAGCCAAGAAAGCCTTGCAAACACTGAAGAAAGAAGTAAATAATTTACCAGTGGCTTTCGACGCATTTTTCTGAAATGAAAGAAAAATTACGTGTCCCGAGCAAGATTTAAACCCGCCTCTCCCCATTACTAGTCGGGCGTGATATCCAAGATGCCATCAGGTCAACCATGCTGGATATGTGGTAACTTATTGATTTTTATATAGTAACCCAAGTTATTCTCGCATTTTGATTGGTTCCCGGCTATCATCTATTAGAGGACAGATGCATGATTGATGTCATAACAAAGTTTTTCCCATCTGCCGTTTTAAAATGGCGAAAGTTTTGAGAATAAGGATAATATTTTACGTGACTGGGCAAAAGATAAGATACAAAAAAGTCTTGCCGAGGCATTCAACAGGTTCCAGAAAACAAAAGATAAATCTTTTTCTTTTAGAAAATGATACAGAAATAATTTTTGAGCAGTCTCAGTCGGCAGTCAAGCGAGACTAAACCATGCACAAACTTGGTCTTGGTAAGCCAGAAACCATTGCTTTATCTTGAATTTAACTGTTTCTGAGATTAATTTATTTAAAAAATTCAACTCTTCCCAATGTCAAAACAAATGTTGACACACTGATTGATGTCAGGAATGAAACATCAAAACATCACTTCTTAAAATCAGTAAAATAAATACATAACCTTGCTTTCCGATGCTAATGGTCCTGTCTGTTTCATGCAAAGCAGCGAGCAAAGTATAGCTAACCACAGCTCACTGTTAACAGTATCACAGCTAAAATGTGTCTCCGACATTATATCAAGCAAGTAGTTATGTGCAATGCAAATGGCTAAATGTTTGGAGTGTTTCCTTTTACTTTAGCACACTTTCTTGCCAAAACTATTTTTTGCAGAGGGTATGGGGGGTGTACAAAATAGTAGTGGAAATTCTGGAGGGATGGGGGTGGGGGGTTATTTTAGTGGTCAAAAAATGGAAATTCCGGGGGGGCTGAAAATGCCTGAAATTGATAAAACAAGGAAATGAAATGTTGCTCATTATCAGTCAGGGTTAAACATGTTTCCTTCACACTGTTTGTGGCCATGTTTTGCTTGCAAATAGCAATGTCCCGGATGTACTTGAATTTCAATGAGTGGGAAAGTACGATATCAACTCTACAAGAGATTTTTGGCCACATTAAAGTTCTGTAAAGAAGCAGACAAACAATAATTTTTATGAAAATGACGACACATTTTAAACGAAGTTTGCAAGACATGTTTCGGTCGTGCAACGACCATCTTCAGTTGAAAGTAAAATAATTGAAGTTACATTTGAATTTATAATACTATGCTAAATAAAGATAAATAACAACGTGAAATGAAATTGGGAATCTTACAACATAGCTAGAGGTAACAAAAGAGTGTACAATAGTGACTTGTTAATTAGAACGAGAGAGTTAAATTAACGTGATATAATTGCTTGTTTAAAGAAGGTTGCTCCCAGGAAATATGTAACGCTTCTTTTATCTTGACCTGGAATTTTGTGGTCGCATGATCTATAACTTTAAAACATTCAGCGGAGCAGGAATTACGGCATGCCTCGGATTGTTGAAGGTGTTGAAAGATATGTGAGGTCCTGTCCCTGTTTAAGTGTTCGCGAATGCGTGTCGAGAGGTGTCGGCTAGTTTCACCGACATAGCAAGAATTACAGCTTGCACAGGTAAACTTGTAAACAACATTCGAACGAAGTTCAACAGGCACAGGGTCCTTCACACTAAACATGTCACGGATCTTGAACGAGGAAAAGGCTAGCTTAACATCAAGATTGTTACAATAACGTTTAAGTAGTTTACGCAATCTGTTTTGTGCTTATGTTGACGATACTTTTTGTCTATTTGACACTGAACATGACGCTACTTTGTTTTTTGACTACATCAACCACAGACATCCCAACATACGTTTCACCATGGAAAAAGAGATGGACAAAAAAAATCCCCTTTTTGGATGTTCTGATTGACAACAGTCAACCTCAATCTCCCATTACCAGGGTCTATCGTAAGAAAACTTTCACCGGTCTATTAACTAATTATTTCAGTTTTACCCCATTCTCTTATAAACTTGGCTTAATCAGGACCCTAGTTGACAGAACATACAAGATCAACAATACGTGGGTAGGCTTTCATGAGGATATCAAGAAATTGTTATTAATCTTAAGAAAAAACCTTTTCCCCAGTCATATCGTTGAGAGGGTCATTAGGCAGTATATTACTAAAACTCAGACTCCTTCGAACACACCTGCTAGTCCTCCCTCTAATTCTACACATTTTTTCAAATTACCTTATGTTGGGCCCTTCTCTATTATAGCACAAAACAGATTGCGTAAACTACTTAAACGTTATTGTAACAATCTTGATGTTAAGCTAGCCTTTTCCTCGTTCAAGATCCGTGACATGTTTAGTGTGAAGGACCCTGTGCCTGTTGAACTTCGTTCGAATGTTGTTTACAAGTTTACCTGTGCAAGCTGTAATTCTTGCTATGTCGGTGAAACTAGCCGACACCTCTCGACACGCATTCGCGAACACTTAAACAGGGACAGGACCTCACATATCTTTCAACACCTTCAACAATCCGAGGCATGCCGTAATTCCTGCTCCGCTGAATGTTTTAAAGTTATAGATCATGCGACCACAAAATTCCAGGTCAAGATAAAAGAAGCGTTACATATTTCCTGGGAGCAACCTTCTTTAAACAAGCAATTATATCACGTTAATTTAACTCTCTCGTTCTAATTAACAAGTCACTATTGTACACTCTTTTGTTACCTCTAGCTATGTTGTAAGATTCCCAATTTCATTTCACGTTGTTATTTATCTTTATTTAGCATAGTATTATAAATTCAAATGTAACTTCAATTATTTTACTTTCAACTGAAGATGGTCGTTGCACGACCGAAACATGTCTTGCAAACTTCGTTTAAAATGTGTCGTCATTTTCATACACATTAAAGTTCACGCCATATAATGCCAACAAAATTTATTTCAATCATGGGAGCAAGCACAGTAAAGGTGTTGCAATTTTGTTTGATCCTAAACTTACGGTTACTGTGAAGAAAGAGATCAAAAGTGACGATGGCAGAATTATTATCTTAGAAACAAATATCGACGACGAAATTTCTGTGTTAGTAAATATTTACGCCCCTAACAATATTCATGCACAGCAAATGTTGTTTAAAAAACTTTCAGAGATGCTTCGGAACTACGCAAATTCCCTCATTTTTATAGGAGGTGGCATTAATTGTCCTCTGTCAAACGAAAATAAAAAAGGTGGTCAGGATCTGTCATCCAAGAAAAATGTTATTACAAGAATTAACCAGTTGATGGGTTCCTTTGACCTAGTTGATATTTGGAGATATTTAAATCCCTTTGAAAACCAATTTACTTGGTCGTCTTCAGATTTGAAAGTCAAATGCAGATTGGACTATTGGCTAGTCTCCAGGGATAGTCTGCAAAGTGTTGACTCGATCGAAGTGTCGATCGAAGAATCTTGAGAATCTTGAAAAGTGTTCCCACACTGCGATCCCTTACAGGTTACATTGCTAATTAATGGTGTGAAACAACACCCAAGAGGGCCCGGCTATTGGAAATTTAACGCTTCTTTGCTTGAAGGTAAAAATTTCGTTGAGGAAGTGACTACAAAAGTCCCAGGTTTTATAAATCAATATCAAGGTGTTGTTGACAAAGGGCTGTTGTGGGAATTAGTAAAAATGGAAATCAGAGCTTATACAATTAATTTCTCCAAACAAAGGGCAAAACAACAAAAAAATGTTGAAGCTGAACTTGTTAAAAAGGCTCAAAATCTGAAGCGGAAATTGGCTAAAAGAGAAACGCAGGAGCTGCATGCTGAACACGACAAAATCATTAGAGAATTGGAAAGCATCTCGCTTCAACGCACACGCGGCGCATGTTTAAGGTCTA
Organism: Platygyra sinensis; assembly: GCA_019787425.1. NCBI lineage: Eukaryota > Metazoa > Cnidaria > Anthozoa > Scleractinia > Merulinidae > Platygyra > Platygyra sinensis. The sequence continues at coordinate 2,438 of JAHPZR010054034.1, read as the reverse complement.
AAGCAAGATGGTTCGAATGGGGCGAACGGAGTATTTCCTAAATCTAGAGAAAAGAAATTACCAGACTAAATACATCAAAAAACTAAAAAAAGATGACAGTAGCACAATAACAGGTCCTACTGAAATTTTAAATGAACAACAAAGGTTTTTTCAAACTCTATTTAGCTCACAAAACCCCGCGGTGGACGATGCAAAATACAAATTCTTATTTGACAATGACTCTATTGTTAGACTGAACACAGAACAACAACACTGCGAAGGGATGTTAACGCTAGATGAATGCTTAGCTGCCTTGAAGACATTCAACAAAAATAAGTCCCCAGGAACGGATGGCTTCACTGCTGAGTTTTATTTGCGGTTCTGGGATGGTCTGGGTCAGGTAATGGTGGACAGTTTTAACTACGCATTTACAACTGGAAACCTTTCAATCTCTCAAAGACAGGGCATCATTAGACTAATCCCTAAGAAAGATAAAGATCCGTCTTATCTGAAAAATTGGAGGTCTCTCTCTTTACTGAACGTGGATTATAAAATTGCAACAAAAGCCCTCGCACTAAGGCTGAAAAAGGTCCTCCCTCAAGTAATTAACAATGCTCAAACAGGGTACATTGAAGGCAGGTTCATAGGGCAAAACATTGGGCAAATCTCTGACATACTAAGCTTTGCTGCTGACCAAAACATTGAAGGAATAGCGACATTTATCGATTTTGAAAAAGCTTTCGACAGCCTAGAATGGGAATTTTTGTCAAAGACCATAGAAACTTTCAATTTTGGTTCTGATTTTAAAAGGTGGATTCAAGTGTTATATAACAACATTTCCAGTTGCACGGTTAACAATGGTTTTTCATCTCCTTTTCTCAATTTGCACCGAGGCGTCAGATAAGGCTGCCCGCTTTCCGGGATGCTTTTTATACTTGTTGTCGAAATATTATCATGTGCAATCAGGTCAGAAAAATTGATTAGGGGAATACAGGTTAAAGGGAAAGAACTAAAACTTACTCAATATGCGGATGACATAACGACTTTTGTTAAAGATGATGCGTCTCTTGGAAAACTTTTAGAATTGCTTGACCTTTTTCATCAATGCAGTGGATTAAAGATAAACTCGACAAAATCTGAGGCTATCTGGCTTGGAAAATACAGAAACAACTGCTCTAAACTTTATGACTTAAAATGGCCACAGGACCCCATCGTTGCTTTAGGAACTGCGTTTTCGTATGATGCTTATAAATGCGAAATTAAAAACTTTCATGAAAAAGCAACAAAAATGCAACAGATGTTTAACTTGTGGTCACAGAGATTTATCACTGTACAGTAAAATCACAATTGCCAAAACCCTTGAACTTTCGAAAATGATCTTTTCTAGTGCTTGCCTCCCCACCCCTTCGCACATCGTTTCCAGTACAGATAAAATGGTTACAGCATTTGTTTGGAACAATAAGCCAGCCAAAATCAAAAGAGAAAGCATGATAGGGCCAAAACAGAGTGGAGGGTTAGACCTTCCAGATTACGAATCCATAAAAAATTCTCTACTAGTCTCTTGGGTAAAAAGAATGATTGATGGAAAAGGCGAAGCTTGGATGGCCATTCCTTCCTTTTATTTGGAAAACGTCAGGGGAACTTTCATTTTCGAGTGTAATTATGATGTTGACTTGCTCGATCTCAATTGACTGCTGTAGATACTCTGAAAGCAAGGTCCGAAATCAAAGGCGAATGTATGCCAGAAAACCATTTACAAATTCGAGATGAAATACTATGGAATAACAAAAATATAACTATTGCCGGAAAATCCATTTATTACAAATACTGGCACGCTGTTGGGATCGAAAAAATTAAAGATCTTTTAAACGGCGAAAATAAATTCACATCTTATCAAAATTTAAGCCAAAAAGTTGGCAAATGATTTCCTTTTACAAAATTGCTCGGATTGATTAATGCCATTCCAGACTCCTGGAAACAAAAACTAAGGACGCAAAGCAGGTTCAATAACGACAATGATCAATACAATACTGAGGCTTCTTTAACTACGAAAGGAATTACTTGTAAACAATCCTGCAGCATTTTCGTTAAAAGAAAATTTAAAGAGCCACTAGCAAACAATCGCCTTCGCAGACTAGGTGTTAACAAATTAGATAAAATAAACGAAATTCATAGTCTCTCGTTTAGAATGACTAAAGAAACAAAATTAAGCATTTTTCAGTTTAAGATCATACATAATATTCTCCCACATAGAGTGCTACTCTACAAGATGAAAATCACAGATTCTGATCTTTGTTTATATTGCGGTAGCCAAGAAACCCTTCAGCATCTGTTAGTTAGTTGCCCATTGCTCATGACCTTCTGGTCTGATGTTTTAACTTGGTGGAATTCCAGCTCCAAGTGTAACATCTTATTCGACGAACTCAAGATTTTATATGGTTACAATTCTGGAGACCCAA
>JAHPZR010054033.1:0-17929 GCA_019787425.1 Platygyra sinensis | reverse complement strand
CTGGGGCATTTATATAGAAGGTGAAATAGATTTTCATAAGGGTGGCTGGCTACAACGTTCACAGCTCGGGGATGTTCTCAACTTCATTTTGTAAAGATTGCTGTCAGAAGGTAGAATGTTATGTATACCACTTTATATTGAAAATACGTAAGTTTGTTTTTTATTGAGACCTTGGAATGTCATTCATAGACAGCTTTAGTCGAGATATTTTGCTGGGCTAGTTTCCTTTCTACATTCGGAGGATTGAGCATTTTCAGCAAGAACATTTTACGAGCAGTTTTGGCCGTGACTTTCGCGGAAGTGAAGTGTTCTTTACTGTTTTTTTAAGAGGTTCTGAATTAAGGATTGAATTTTCCATACACCACGGATCGCAGCAAGGATACCATTATAAGTTAGAAAGTCCACTGACAAACCACATTTTCTTTGAATATGTGGAATTTTAGTGACCCCTTTCCGGTGGCATGACTAGTAAAGCACTGGTTTCCCATCTATTCGTATAAAACGGTTTTCCAAATAGTTTCATTTAAGTAATAGAAAACGTTTTCCGTGTTTGCACAGTCTGATATAAACACGAGAGGGGTTGGGAGAATTCGAGACAGTCATGCAAACCCGAGACGAAGTCGAGGGTTTGCATAACTGTCGAGAATTCTCCCAACCCCTAAATGGTTTATATCAGGCTATGCAAACACAGGAAAAAAGTTTTCTATTGCTTTTATAAAATATTACTCAAAATTAATTCGACAAATGAAGCCGGGAAATTTTGTTTATTAACTTCTTGATCCAAAAAAGTTTTCTCAATACACGTTCTAGACATCATCTTTCCTACTAACCAATCAAAACGCGCATCGGATAACGCGCGAACCAATGAAAGTTCGCATTACAAAAGTCAAAATTTGAGGCAAAACCGCCAGCGAGCAAGCGAGCGCCGTGTAAATAAAAGCGATATCAGCTTTGAATGCTTCTGCATCTTTGGCTTTGGGAGAATTGCCTAAAGTTCGGTGAAAACAGAAGAAATATTCAAAAGATTTACGACTCTGTAGGGAAAGAACTTCAAGATGAAATCACTGTGCTTGATCGCTCTTGAAAGTAACACGAACTTGCCCGATTTGGCAGCCTGAGAGGATGGTTGAGAATTTTAATCGTGAAGTTTTGCTGGTTTGGAATCATAGCGCAAGCAGGCAGCGTTGAGTTTATGCAGTTAAGTCGAAGGGCATTAAATCCATCATTCGGTGAGCTGTCTGGTACATTCTTCTAAGTTTTAATGATCATTGTTTGACCATTTGACAACCAAAACACGGCAACCGATCGGCCGTCTAAGATTTGATTTGAACAGATTTCGCATTGGCAGTTTGTAGCATATAGTTCGCATTTTTTTAAAAACAGAATGTGATCTTGAGAATTTTATTGCAGTAATTAAAATCAAAAATTACCTTGAAAAACGTTTACTGCGTATTTTGTTGCATAACATTTTGTTGTGTTCGCTCTTCAGCTCCCTCGACGAGGTCGTCTGGCTCACTAACTACGAGGCATGCAAAGCACTGTTGTTCTTCTTTTTTTGCTTTCTTTCCACGTGTCAGAGGGAAAGAGATGGCTAATCCCCAAATCAAAAGTTGGAAAAAGTTTTCTTCATTTGAATTCCCTAATAATTGTTCTTGAGAGTTAGATTACCGGCTTTGAAATGGTTTCAAATTGTGCCGGGGAAACACAGAAAGCGTGACGTGGCAACCGTGTTTGCATACTCTCATCCAAACACACCTATCGACCAATGAGAATGCACGTACTGTCTTAAATATTTCATAAATGTTGATATTCCATAGTCGTGGAGATGTTAGAGTGCAACTCCTGCCAGTCAGTCAGTATCTCTCTCGTTTAAAAGCTTGGCCCACGTAAGGTCAAATTTAAATTTAATAAAATGTTTATGACATTAATCTATTTTTAAAAAATCTCAGTCTCAAAATAACTGTTGACACAGATTGATGTCAGGAATAAAACAACAATAAATCGGTTTAAAAAAAAACACATAACTTTGCTTTCAGACGCAAATTTTCCAGTCCATTTCAAGCTAAGGCAGTCTCGCTCGCTACTGCTCATTGCCAACCGTATCGCAACCTTAAGGTGTCTCCGATACTATACCAAACTGATTGGAGAATCACAGACAACATAAATTTCCACCGTCACTAACGATCCTTTCATTCAAAACTCGAATAGAATGGTCTCAAGCGCTGGCCGCAAACACAAGTTTTTTTCGAGTATATTTATTCAAGTCCTGTATTACTCAAGGCAACGTCCAAGCCTTTTCGAGCACAGGGCTGCTCTATGACAAAAACTGATATGATATTTCCAACATTTTTTTTTTAATATTTGTAGATTTCGCAGTCAATTCTGCTGTCGCTATAGGTTTCCAGCTTCATTCCAAGAATTTAAGCGTGACAGCGCGTGATTTTCCTGGATCAATCACAGTTCTTTGCTCTGCATAACAACCAATGAGACTGCTTTATTTTCTATAGACAATAAATTACCGTCAAATGGCTTTTTTCGTGTTTAACAAGGTGCAATAAGGCTAACTTTCGGCTACTGGTACTGGAGGTGGGGTTACTTAAGCTCTCTTCTCTGTGTTCGGCCCTTCATCGTCTCCATACAAAGTGACCCACTCTAACGAGATATTTTGCTCCACAATTCGGAATTGGGTAATCACGGCACACGCGTTCAGTCATGTTAACAGTTCGAGGTCTCAGCAAAAATAAAACAGTTCCAGCGAATTTTAACCTTTTATCAGTGCGAAGGACTAAAAGGACACAACACAGGACAAAAAGGCCACAACACAGGACGAAAAGAACATTTTAGGGACAAAAGGAGCAAAACAAGGTCTTTCAGGACGAAAGGGCTGAAACTTTTTTGGCTCTGTGTTTTTTTTTTTCCTGAGCGCGCGTGGAGTCTCACGTGGAATACGCAGTACCAGTAGCTTGTCACACTAAACCCCGTCCCATAAGGTTGACATTTTCACTGCTTGTTTTAAAGGCGGCGCTCCACTTACCGTTCAGTTTGCTGTCAAAGCTCATGCTTTTCAACCCAAAAAGAAAAACAAAATGTCTTGGAGCGACGGTTATAATTACTGCCTTCTTCAACGAGGTAATGGAGATTAAGAAGAGAGTGAAGACTCTCAATTTAGCCAAGAAACGGATTCTTTCCAAGAGATGACAGAGCCCTTAAATCCTTGGTCCCGCATATTAGATGAAGCTCAGGAACGTCACGCGGTTCAGGTCAATGCTTTGGTCTACGAGTATAGAAGGAACGGAGATTCGGAAAATGTAGCTCACCGGCTTAAAGTGGTACTACGACGAAAATTGCACCTTTCCTTTTCAACCATTTTGAAACATAAAAAAGTAGACTGCATGGGAAGAAAAATGCTTTACTATTTTCAAATATCTCTTTTCGTTCCAGTGATTTTCAAGTTTAAAAATATGCAAATTAGCCAAGTGATGACGTCATACACTCAACCAGATTTTGTTCAAATATGATGAAAAGAGATATCTCAGCCAGTTTGAATCAGAAATTTTGATTCTTTGCAGTAAGATTCTACTAAATGTGCTCCACAATATGAGCCTAACAGCTCTGTTATACTGCGTTTCAGACCTCTCCTATATTAATAGCTTTTCTGGCGACCTTTGGCGTTCTATTTTGATATTTGCTAACAGCACTTCATAACTATGATCGAACAAACCTATAAATATGTTAAATCGGATTTGTGGCCTTAGTTAACATTTTAAAGCTGAAAATCACCAACACATTGAGATCAAGTGGGTGAAGACTGGAAAAGAGTGAGTTGCCATGGGAACGGAATTTTTTATAGTCATAAATGTGTTTCCTGTAGAACTATAAGTCTGCCAACTTTCAATGCTTTGCACTGCAAATTGGCCAAGATAGCTCTAATTATTTAGTAAAATCCAACTAGTGGTCTATTATCAACGCTGCGTTCTGATTGGTTGAGCTACTAGTAGGCTATTTGTTATAGCCCACGAGTAGCGAAAAGCACCGGCTTTGAAAACCAAAGCAATGGCGGCTGAATCGCTTTAACTAGCGAAAGATGTTTTGTCTCGATATTTTTTTGACCTACTAGTTGGATTTTATTAAAACAATTATTCCTCTCGCCCTCATGGCCTCTGAGTCAATAGCCCATTCGGTCTTCGGCCTCATGGGCTATTAACTCAGAGCCCATTCGGGCTCGAGGAATAATTGTTAAATATTCAATATAATACTGGGTTGAGTGTAACTAATCGGGGTTACGATAGTCCGGTTTTGAAAATCGGAGAACGTTTTCAAACAAAGCTAGAGAACCTCAGAAACTATTACGCTTTCAAAAATTTGCGCTTGTCAACGTTTCCCGATCACCGACAGTTAAACAAGCGTTCAAAGCAGTTTGAAAATCATTGACCTTAGTGAAAAAGCCATCTTCATGATAAACGTTTCGAAAATCGAACAAAGTTTTCAAATTTCCAGCGAGTTCAAATGACGCTTTCGTTGAAATTAGCGCTTTTATTTTAAACAGATAATAGAGTTTTCCAACCAGGGTTAACTATTAGCAAGCGTACGCAAGTTCATTGTTTTTATTGTACTAGAGCGGCGCGTTTTAGTAAACCTATACCGAATTAGAAGAATTCTACTAGTATACTAATGCAAACTGCTGTAATCTGATTGGCTGAGCCATTGCACACTATCAGCCATTAGTGTGCAGTGGCTGGAGCTCGCCTACGAAATGGCTACGTTTTTTCGTTTTACCAAAGTTTTGGAGGAAAATTTTGATGAAAATGGATAATTGAAATCCTTAAAAGACTAAACGAAGTACATTTACGGTTTCTTGACTTTAAAAAAGGTGAAATTATTGAAAAAATGATGCGCGCGCGTGCACGACGTCAATTTTAAATGCCAAAGACAATCTTTTTATGGTGCAAAGTTTAATGATACGTCGAGAAATAATTGGAAACCGTTATTTGAAGTAAACCTTAGTAAGAATTCCACTAAAACAATTAGATTATTTGCTCTCAGTATGATTTGCGCCAGTATGATTTGCGCCAAATACAATTTTCAAACTCGTCCAAAGTGGTGAACTTGTTGAAAGCCATGACTGTTACTTAATCTCACAGTTTGTGAATGATGCACACGGTAGTGAGCGCGCATTTATTTTGAAAACATAATGGGTTCTCAAATAACCAATCAGTAAACAATGGGGCAACTCTAAGCGAGTTCAATGTGGTATTGTGAAGAAACCAGTTTTTGGGACTGCTTAGTCTGGATGAATCAGTTAATGAGAAACCACATACAGCAATTGTAATATTTCTTGCGACTAAGCGGAGTACGAATAATAATAATAATAATAATAATAATAATAATAATAGTAATAATAATAATAATAATAACAATAATAATAATAATAATAATAATAACAATAATTATAATAATAATAAATAAGAATAATGTCTAAAAAGGAGAATGGTATCGAAATGCATCGCTCTGTAGCGATCACGCTTTCATAGGCTTAAGGAAAATGTAGCCAAAAATAACTTCAAAAGCCGGTTAAACCGGTAATACCGACCATGACTGCCATAAGAATAAAATATATAATGACATGATTGATAAATCTGCCAAACCGGTTCAGAACCTCTGTTGCTAAGCCTGTGACAACATCGGTGATAATTTATTCCCCCGCTAATTAACGAGATTCCCCCGCAAAAAAAAGGAAACCGTGTTGCGCCCCATACTTCTCACCAACAACAGAAGACAAAAGTCTCCACCGTCATTTACGCTCCTTTCATTCAAAACTCGAATCAAATGGCCTCTAGGTTGACCGCAACCACAAGGGAATTTTTTTTAACTCCTGTAATTTTTAAGGCAACGTCCAAGCTTTCCGGCCGCTGCGCTGCTCTGATGGAAAAAACTTACTTGATTTTCCAACATTTTCTTCAAGATTTGCAGATTTCGCAATTCAATTCTGCTTTCGCTGTAAGTTTTCATTCCACGAGAAGCGACGCTCGAGGCGGGTTTGACAGTGGCGTCATTTTTCTCGACCAATCTCAATTCTTTGCTACGCATAGCAACCAATGAAATTGCTTCATTTTGTTAGGATCATAGATCACGTCAAATGGTTTTTTTTTTTCGTTTTCGCCAAAGTGGGCAAAGGCGGAGCAAAATTTTGAGTTAATAAAAGCTTTATCTCTAGTAGTTTGTTTTGTTATTATATTTATTAAATCCATTTTGAAATCACTAGTGGTCCCTGTAATCTAATTGGCTCAAATTGGTGCAATTTATTCCCAAATTGCACCATTTTTTGCTCTAAGTCACATCATTTTTCCAGCCAATGAGGAAGTTACACTTCAAACTTGCGGGCTGTCGCGGCACTTTCGTGAGCGCTTGCGCTACACTGTAGAACTTTCCAGTAACCAAAAATAGCGCGCGCGTACAACTTAATTTAAGGTCGTGCGCTGCTCTATTGCGTATTTTGATGTAAGAGCGTTTCCGGTTCTGCTTTGTATTTAAAAACCAGCTCAGTACTGCATCAATAAAATATTTGAATCGACCAAGTCCTGTCTTTGGGCGATTTCAAAATGGATGTAATAAGACTTGCGGGCTGTCGCGGCGCTCTCGTGAGCGCTTGCGATACTTTTCCGCCCTGAGTAGAACTTTCTAGTAACCAAAAATAGCGCGCGCGCGCAACTTGATTAAAGGTCGCGCGCTGCTCTATTGCGTATTGAAGTAAAAGCGTTTCCGGTTTCGCTTTTTATTTAAAAACCGCCTCAGTTCTGCATCAATAAAATATTTGAATTGGGCAAGTCCTGTATTTGGGCGATTTCAAAATGGATTTAATAAAGTGGTAAAGTGGTAATTGCAATTTTGGTCTGAAATCATACTTTTGATTTCAAATCGAACTCGCGCTGCGCGCTCGTTCGATTTTGAAATCACGCGTATGATTTCAGACCAAATTGAACTCCACTCAGTTCAATTACCATTATAAAGCAAATAGATTCCATGTTGCCGTGCGTCTGATTCAGTAATGGATCACAGAAGACTCCAAAATGTGGTAAGAACATCAGTGACACACTCCGCTACGCCTCGTGTGCCACTTTTTTTCTTCTTACCACATTTTGACGTCATTTGGGATCTATCACTGAACAGACGTACGGCAACATCCAATCTATTTGTTAATTATATAATAACCCAGTGTATTTTCTCATTTTGATTTGTTCTTGCCCCGATCTATTGCTGGTTTTCAGTGTCACGCCATTCAGAATAGATCAAAATAAAAAAAATAATAATAATAAAAACCGCTCAACAGATAAACTTCAGAATCGGAGAAAAGAAAGAAGATAAATATGCACTCTTGCCAAGACTCAGGTCACAGCAGATTTTCTTATGGAAGATATGCGGAGAAACGTTTACCCAAATTTGTAGAGATTTATCTTGAGACGCCATGCTGGTGGCCATCTGGATGGGCACCAACATGGCGCCCGGACACCAACAGAAATATCTGTCACTAAGTTTTGACGTCATGTGAAAGCCCGCAATCGCTATTAGAGGACAGACGCACGATTGACCTCATCATTACAAAATGTTTCCCTTTGAAAATTTTCGAAACTTTTCCTGAATGTTCTCTACCAAACCCTGTTTTGAAAAACACTTTTAAACTTTGAAAAACTTTTAAACTTTGTTAAATTAAAGACGATATAATGTCCACTATTACTATGCAATAAAAATGTAGATCACTGTGCTCGTTTAAAAGAAAACAAGCATTTTTTATCCTCTATCGAGATTAGCTTGAGAGAAAGTTTTTGCGTTGTGTACGTGCAGGCGTTCATTTGCGCGCGCTGATGACCCAAAAGTCGTGCACAGTAGGGACGCGCAAAGCTATACTGACAATGACCTTAAAATGGCGGAGCACTGGAAGGTTTTGAGAATTTGGATAACATTTTCGTGACTGGGCAAAAAAAAAAAGTGTTGTCGAGGCATTGAACAGGCTCGAGAAGCAGGAGGAAGGAAGGCAAAGTCGTTTTTTTTTAGAAAATGATCCAGAAGAAATTCTCGAGCAGTCTAAGTCGGCTGTAAAGCGATACTAAACCAACCACTGGTCTTGGTATGGCAAGCCGATAGCATATTTCCGAGTTCTCGCAGTTTAGAGATCTGGTGCCGAAATTGACGCACGAGATCGAGGCTAAGTGCATAAAAATTCAACATGGATGCTCCTAGACCTCACGTAAAAATGCTGCAGGCGAAGATTTCTCGAAATGTAAGGTTGATGGGTTAAAAAAGTTCTTAAAAGAGCGTGGCTTTCAATTGTGTGATGGAGTTAAAGGGAAAAGAAAGGCAGCGTTGGTCGATTTGTACGAAAAAGCGGCAGAAATGAAGCAAGCGAAGCTTGAAGATACAGTTGAAGACTACAAAAAACTGCTCGAAGAGAAATTACAGACAGAGGATGGTAAACTGTCAGACCCGAAGGCCTTAACCGCTTGGACCAAGAACTTTTCGGACATACCCGAGTTTACGTTCGGAGATCTGTACAGCTATCTGGTGGGAAATGAGGAAAACTCAGAGGAAACCCTTTTTATCTCTTTTAGTCTTTTGGGTTATAAGTTGTATCGCGATGGCCATGTTACAGATTTGAAATGTTGTCCTGTAGAAAACAGAAAATTCCTTTTCTTTAGATTTAAAGTTAAGCCAACTGAGAGAGCAAAAACAGAAGATGGACAGATCACTTACAATGGGTTCATAATTTTGGAAGCTACTGCCACTGATTTAATCATCTTCACAAACAAAGGCATTTTAATTGTTCATGTGGAATTCAATGTACAATTTTAGCAACGGATTTTGGACAAGTTGCAGCTGTTTTTTCCTAAATTTATTGCTCCAAAGTCTGAAATTGGGGCATAAGTAATTTACTGTAAGTGTATATGCTTTGATGCATACATTTAATTTATTATGAACCCATTGTAAGTGATCTGTCCATCTTCTGTTTTTGCTCTCTCAGTTGGCTTAACTTTAAATCTAAAGAAAAGGAATTTTCTGTTTTCTACAGGACAACATTTCAAATCTGTAACATGGCCATCGCGATACAACTTATAACCCAAAAGACTAAAAGAGATAAAAAGGGTTTCCTCTGAGTTTTCCTCATTTCCCACCAGATAGCTGTACAGATCTCCGAACGTAAACTCGGGTATGTCCGAAAAGTTCTTGGTCCAAGCGGTTAAGGCCTTCGGGTCTGACAGTTTACCATCCTCTGTCTGTAATTTCTCTTCGAGCAGTTTTTTGTAGTCTTCAACTGTATCTTCAAGCTTCGCTTGCTTCATTTCTGCCGCTTTTTCGTACAAATCGACCAACGCTGCCTTTCTTTTCCCTTTAACTCCATCACACAATTGAAAGCCACGCTCTTTTAAGAACTTTTTTAACCCATCAACCTTACATTTCGAGAAATCTTCGCCTGCAGCATTTTTACGTGAGGTCTAGGAGCATCCATGTTGAATTTTTATGCACTTAGCCTCGATCTCGTGCGTCAATTTCGGCACCAGATCTCTAAACTGCGAGAACTCGGAAATATGCTATCGGCTTGCCATACCAAGACCAGTGGTTGGTTTAGTATCGCTTTACAGCCGACTTAGACTGCTCGAGAATTTCTTCTGGATCATTTTCTAAAAAAAAACGACTTTGCCTTCCTTCCTCCTGCTTCTCGAGCCTGTTCAATGCCTCGACAACACTTTTTTTTTTTGCCCAGTCACGAAAATGTTATCCAAATTCTCAAAACCTTCCAGTGCTCCGCCATTTTAAGGTCATTGTCAGTATAGCTTTGCGCGTCCCTACTGTGCACGACTTTTGGGTCATCAGCGCGCGCAAATGAACGCCTGCACGTACACAACGCAAAAACTTTCTCTCAAGCTAATCTCGATAGAGGATAAAAAATGCTTGTTTTCTTTTAAACGAGCACAGTGATCTACATTTTTATTGCATAGTAATAGTGGACATTATATCGTCTTTAATTTAACAAAGTTTAAAAGTTTTTCAAAGTTTAAAAGTGTTTTTCAAAACAGGGTTTGGTAGAGAACATTCAGGAAAAGTTTCGAAAATTTTCAAAGGGAAACATTTTGTAATGATGAGGTCAATCGTGCGTCTGTCCTCTAATAGCGATTGCGGGCTTTCACATGACGTCAAAACTTAGTGACAGATATTTCTGTTGGTGTCCGGGCGCCATGTTGGTGCCCATCCAGATGGCCACCAGCATGGCGTCTCAAGATAAATCTCTACAAATTTGGGTAAACGTTTCTCCGCATATCTTCCATAAGAAAATCTGCTGTGACCTGAGTCTTGGCAAGAGTGCATATTTATCTTCTTTCTTTTCTCCGATTCTGAAGTTTATCTGTTGAGCGGTTTTTATTATTATTATTTTTTTTATTTTGATCTATTCTGAATGGCGTGACACTGAAAACCAGCAATAGATCGGGGCAAGAACAAATCAAAATGAGAAAATACACTGGGTTATTATATAATTAACAAATAGATTGGATGTTGCCGTACGTCTGTTCAGTGATAGATCCCAAATGACGTCAAAATGTGGTAAGAAGAAAAAAAGTGGCACACGAGGCGTAGCGGAGTGTGTCACTGATGTTCTTACCACATTTTGGAGTCTTCTGTGATCCATTACTGAATCAGACGCACGGCAACATGGAATCTATTTGCTTTATAATGGTAATTGAACTGAGTGGAGTTCAATTTGGTCTGAAATCATACGCGTGATTTCAAAATCGAACGAGCGCGCAGCGCGAGTTCGATTTGAAATCAAAAGTATGATTTCAGACCAAAATTGCAATTACCACTTTACCACTTTATTAAATCCATTTTGAAATCGCCCAAATACAGGACTTGCCCAATTCAAATATTTTATTGATGCAGAACTGAGGCGGTTTTTAAATAAAAAGCGAAACCGGAAACGCTTTTACTTCAATACGCAATAGAGCAGCGCGCGACCTTTAATCAAGTTGCGCGCGCGCGCTATTTTTGGTTACTAGAAAGTTCTACTCAGGGCGGAAAAGTATCGCAAGCGCTCACGAGAGCGCCGCGACAGCCCGCAAGTCTTATTACATCCATTTTGAAATCGCCCAAAGACAGGACTTGGTCGATTCAAATATTTTATTGATGCAGTACTGAGCTGGTTTTTAAATACAAAGCAGAACCGGAAACGCTCTTACATCAAAATACGCAATAGAGCAGCGCACGACCTTAAATTAAGTTGTACGCGCGCGCTATTTTTGGTTACTGGAAAGTTCTACAGTGTAGCGCAAGCGCTCACGAAAGTGCCGCGACAGCCCGCAAGTTTGAAGTGTAACTTCCTCATTGGCTGGAAAAATGATGTGACTTAGAGCAAAAAATGGTGCAATTTGGGAATAAATTGCACCAATTTGAGCCAATTAGATTACAGGGACCACTAGTGATTTCAAAATGGATTTAATAAATATAATAACAAAACAAACTACTAGAGATAAAGCTTTTATTAACTCAAAATTTTGCTCCGCCTTTGCCCACTTTGGCGAAAACGAAAAAAAAAAACCATTTGACGTGATCTATGATCCTAACAAAATGAAGCAATTTCATTGGTTGCTATGCGTAGCAAAGAATTGAGATTGGTCGAGAAAAATGACGCCACTGTCAAACCCGCCTCGAGCGTCGCTTCTCGTGGAATGAAAACTTACAGCGAAAGCAGAATTGAATTGCGAAATCTGCAAATCTTGAAGAAAATGTTGGAAAATCAAGTAAGTTTTTTCCATCAGAGCAGCGCAGCGGCCGGAAAGCTTGGACGTTGCCTTAAAAATTACAGGAGTTAAAAAAAATTCCCTTGTGGTTGCGGTCAACCTAGAGGCCATTTGATTCGAGTTTTGAATGAAAGGAGCGTAAATGACGGTGGAGACTTTTGTCTTCTGTTGTTGGTGAGAAGTATGGGGCGCAACACGGTTTCCTTTTTTTTGCGGGGGAATCTCGTTAATTAGCGGGGGAATAAATTATCACCGATGTTGTCACAGGCTTAGCAACAGAGGTTCTGAACCGGTTTGGCAGATTTATCAATCATGTCATTATATATTTTATTCTTATGGCAGTCATGGTCGGTATTACCGGTTTAACCGGCTTTTGAAGTTATTTTTGGCTACATTTTCCTTAAGCCTATGAAAGCGTGATCGCTACAGAGCGATGCATTTCGATACCATTCTCCTTTTTAGACATTATTCTTATTTATTATTATTATAATTATTGTTATTATTATTATTATTATTATTATTGTTATTATTATTATTATTATTACTATTATTATTATTATTATTATTATTATTATTATTATTCGTACTCCGCTTAGTCGCAAGAAATATTACAATTGCTGTATGTGGTTTCTCATTAACTGATTCATCCAGACTAAGCAGTCCCAAAAACTGGTTTCTTCACAATACCACATTGAACTCGCTTAGAGTTGCCCCATTGTTTACTGATTGGTTATTTGAGAACCCATTATGTTTTCAAAATAAATGCGCGCTCACTACCGTGTGCATCATTCACAAACTGTGAGATTAAGTAACAGTCATGGCTTTCAACAAGTTCACCACTTTGGACGAGTTTGAAAATTGTATTTGGCGCAAATCATACTGGCGCAAATCATACTGAGAGCAAATAATCTAATTGTTTTAGTGGAATTCTTACTAAGGTTTACTTCAAATAACGGTTTCCAATTATTTCTCGACGTATCATTAAACTTTGCACCATAAAAAGATTGTCTTTGGCATTTAAAATTGACGTCGTGCACGCGCGCGCATCATTTTTTCAATAATTTCACCTTTTTTAAAGTCAAGAAACCGTAAATGTACTTCGTTTAGTCTTTTAAGGATTTCAATTATCCATTTTCATCAAAATTTTCCTCCAAAACTTTGGTAAAACGAAAAAACGTAGCCATTTCGTAGGCGAGCTCCAGCCACTGCACACTAATGGCTGATAGTGTGCAATGGCTCAGCCAATCAGATTACAGCAGTTTGCATTAGTATACTAGTAGAATTCTTCTAATTCGGTATAGGTTTACTAAAACGCGCCGCTCTAGTACAATAAAAACAATGAACTTGCGTACGCTTGCTAATAGTTAACCCTGGTTGGAAAACTCTATTATCTGTTTAAAATAAAAGCGCTAATTTCAACGAAAGCGTCATTTGAACTCGCTGGAAATTTGAAAACTTTGTTCGATTTTCGAAACGTTTATCATGAAGATGGCTTTTTCACTAAGGTCAATGATTTTCAAACTGCTTTGAACGCTTGTTTAACTGTCGGTGATCGGGAAACGTTGACAAGCGCAAATTTTTGAAAGCGTAATAGTTTCTGAGGTTCTCTAGCTTTGTTTGAAAACGTTCTCCGATTTTCAAAACCGGACTATCGTAACCCCGATTAGTTACACTCAACCCAGTATTATATTGAATATTTAACAATTATTCCTCGAGCCCGAATGGGCTCTGAGTTAATAGCCCATGAGGCCGAAGACCGAATGGGCTATTGACTCAGAGGCCATGAGGGCGAGAGGAATAATTGTTTTAATAAAATCCAACTAGTAGGTCAAAAAAATATCGAGACAAAACATCTTTCGCTAGTTAAAGCGATTCAGCCGCCATTGCTTTGGTTTTCAAAGCCGGTGCTTTTCGCTACTCGTGGGCTATAACAAATAGCCTACTAGTAGCTCAACCAATCAGAACGCAGCGTTGATAATAGACCACTAGTTGGATTTTACTAAATAATTAGAGCTATCTTGGCCAATTTGCAGTGCAAAGCATTGAAAGTTGGCAGACTTATAGTTCTACAGGAAACACATTTATGACTATAAAAAATTCCGTTCCCATGGCAACTCACTCTTTTCCAGTCTTCACCCACTTGATCTCAATGTGTTGGTGATTTTCAGCTTTAAAATGTTAACTAAGGCCACAAATCCGATTTAACATATTTATAGGTTTGTTCGATCATAGTTATGAAGTGCTGTTAGCAAATATCAAAATAGAACGCCAAAGGTCGCCAGAAAAGCTATTAATATAGGAGAGGTCTGAAACGCAGTATAACAGAGCTGTTAGGCTCATATTGTGGAGCACATTTAGTAGAATCTTACTGCAAAGAATCAAAATTTCTGATTCAAACTGGCTGAGATATCTCTTTTCATCATATTTGAACAAAATCTGGTTGAGTGTATGACGTCATCACTTGGCTAATTTGCATATTTTTAAACTTGAAAATCACTGGAACGAAAAGAGATATTTGAAAATAGTAAAGCATTTTTCTTCCCATGCAGTCTACTTTTTTATGTTTCAAAATGGTTGAAAAGGAAAGGTGCAATTTTCGTCGTAGTACCACTTTAAGCCGGTGAGCTACATTTTCCGAATCTCCGTTCCTTCTATACTCGTAGACCAAAGCATTGACCTGAACCGCGTGACGTTCCTGAGCTTCATCTAATATGCGGGACCAAGGATTTAAGGGCTCTGTCATCTCTTGGAAAGAATCCGTTTCTTGGCTAAATTGAGAGTCTTCACTCTCTTCTTAATCTCCATTACCTCGTTGAAGAAGGCAGTAATTATAACCGTCGCTCCAAGACATTTTGTTTTTCTTTTTGGGTTGAAAAGCATGAGCTTTGACAGCAAACTGAACGGTAAGTGGAGCGCCGCCTTTAAAACAAGCAGTGAAAATGTCAACCTTATGGGACGGGGTTTAGTGTGACAAGCTACTGGTACTGCGTATTCCACGTGAGACTCCACGCGCGCTCAGGAAAAAAAAAAACACAGAGCCAAAAAAGTTTCAGCCCTTTCGTCCTGAAAGACCTTGTTTTGCTCCTTTTGTCCCTAAAATGTTCTTTTCGTCCTGTGTTGTGGCCTTTTTGTCCTGTGTTGTGTCCTTTTAGTCCTTCGCACTGATAAAAGGTTAAAATTCGCTGGAACTGTTTTATTTTTGCTGAGACCTCGAACTGTTAACATGACTGAACGCGTGTGCCGTGATTACCCAATTCCGAATTGTGGAGCAAAATATCTCGTTAGAGTGGGTCACTTTGTATGGAGACGATGAAGGGCCGAACACAGAGAAGAGAGCTTAAGTAACCCCACCTCCAGTACCAGTAGCCGAAAGTTAGCCTTATTGCACCTTGTTAAACACGAAAAAAGCCATTTGACGGTAATTTATTGTCTATAGAAAATAAAGCAGTCTCATTGGTTGTTATGCAGAGCAAAGAACTGTGATTGATCCAGGAAAATCACGCGCTGTCACGCTTAAATTCTTGGAATGAAGCTGGAAACCTATAGCGACAGCAGAATTGACTGCGAAATCTACAAATATTAAAAAAAAAATGTTGGAAATATCATATCAGTTTTTGTCATAGAGCAGCCCTGTGCTCGAAAAAGGCTTGGACGTTGCCTTGAGTAATACAGGACTTGAATAAATATACTCGAAAAAAACTTGTGTTTGCGGCCAGCGCTTGAGACCATTCTATTCGAGTTTTGAATGAAAGGATCGTTAGTGACGGTGGAAATTTATGTTGTCTGTGATTCTCCAATCAGTTTGGTATAGTATCGGAGACACCTTAAGGTTGCGATACGGTTGGCAATGAGCAGTAGCGAGCGAGACTGCCTTAGCTTGAAATGGACTGGAAAATTTGCGTCTGAAAGCAAAGTTATGTGTTTTTTTTAAACCGATTTATTGTTGTTTTATTCCTGACATCAATCTGTGTCAACAGTTATTTTGAGACTGAGATTTTTTAAAAATAGATTAATGTCATAAACATTTTATTAAATTTAAATTTGACCTTACGTGGGCCAAGCTTTTAAACGAGAGAGATACTGACTGACTGGCAGGAGTTGCACTCTAACATCTCCACGACTATGGAATATCAACATTTATGAAATATTTAAGACAGTACGTGCATTCTCATTGGTCGATAGGTGTGTTTGGATGAGAGTATGCAAACACGGTTGCCACGTCACGCTTTCTGTGTTTCCCCGGCACAATTTGAAACCATTTCAAAGCCGGTAATCTAACTCTCAAGAACAATTATTAGGGAATTCAAATGAAGAAAACTTTTTCCAACTTTTGATTTGGGGATTAGCCATCTCTTTCCCTCTGACACGTGGAAAGAAAGCAAAAAAAGAAGAACAACAGTGCTTTGCATGCCTCGTAGTTAGTGAGCCAGACGACCTCGTCGAGGGAGCTGAAGAGCGAACACAACAAAATGTTATGCAACAAAATACGCAGTAAACGTTTTTCAAGGTAATTTTTGATTTTAATTACTGCAATAAAATTCTCAAGATCACATTCTGTTTTTAAAAAAATGCGAACTATATGCTACAAACTGCCAATGCGAAATCTGTTCAAATCAAATCTTAGACGGCCGATCGGTTGCCGTGTTTTGGTTGTCAAATGGTCAAACAATGATCATTAAAACTTAGAAGAATGTACCAGACAGCTCACCGGAATGATGGATTTAATGCCCTTCGACTTAACTGCATAAACTCAACGCTGCCTGCTTGCGCTATGATTCCAAACCAGCAAAACTTCACGATTAAAATTCTCAACCATCCTCTCAGGCTGCCAAATCGGGCAAGTTCGTGTTACTTTCAAGAGCGATCAAGCACAGTGATTTCATCTTGAAGTTCTTTCCCTACAGAGTCGTAAATCTTTTGAATATTTCTTCTGTTTTCACCGAACTTTAGGCAATTCTCCCAAAGCCAAAGATGCAGAAGCATTCAAAGCTGATATCGCTTTTATTTACACGGCGCTCGCTTGCTCGCTGGCGGTTTTGCCTCAAATTTTGACTTTTGTAATGCGAACTTTCATTGGTTCGCGCGTTATCCGATGCGCGTTTTGATTGGTTAGTAGGAAAGATGATGTCTAGAACGTGTATTGAGAAAACTTTTTGGATCAAGAAGTTAATAAACAAAATTTCCCGGCTTCATTTGTCGAATTAATTTTGAGTAATATTTTATAAAAGCAATAGAAAACTTTTTTCCTGTGTTTGCATAGCCTGATATAAACCATTTAGGGGTTGGGAGAATTCTCGACAGTTATGCAAACCCTCGACTTCGTCTCGGGTTTGCATGACTGTCTCGAATTCTCCCAACCCCTCTCGTGTTTATATCAGACTGTGCAAACACGGAAAACGTTTTCTATTACTTAAATGAAACTATTTGGAAAACCGTTTTATACGAATAGATGGGAAACCAGTGCTTTACTAGTCATGCCACCGGAAAGGGGTCACTAAAATTCCACATATTCAAAGAAAATGTGGTTTGTCAGTGGACTTTCTAACTTATAATGGTATCCTTGCTGCGATCCGTGGTGTATGGAAAATTCAATCCTTAATTCAGAACCTCTTAAAAAAACAGTAAAGAACACTTCACTTCCGCGAAAGTCACGGCCAAAACTGCTCGTAAAATGTTCTTGCTGAAAATGCTCAATCCTCCGAATGTAGAAAGGAAACTAGCCCAGCAAAATATCTCGACTAAAGCTGTCTATGAATGACATTCCAAGGTCTCAATAAAAAACAAACTTACGTATTTTCAATATAAAGTGGTATACATAACATTCTACCTTCTGACAGCAATCTTTACAAAATGAAGTTGAGAACATCCCCGAGCTGTGAACGTTGTAGCCAGCCACCCTTATGAAAATCTATTTCACCTTCTATATAAATGCCCCAGTATTCAAATTTTCTGAGACAAAAAGAGATCTGAAAATGTCACCCTAAGGGGATATTTTATAGGGTATAAGCCTGGATCGAATATTTTTCAAGCCCTCAATTATAATGTTATTTTTGCAAAATATCATATCTTTCTCTTATGGTTAAGAAAACCTCTCCCAGGTTGGAAATTTTCAGCCTTTTAAGTTCGTTTATATAAGTCCTTACTAA
>JAHPZR010054032.1:17500-20282 GCA_019787425.1 Platygyra sinensis | reverse complement strand
TTTATGGTGCCGACATATTCTGTCATTTATTTTCTTTACCTTCACACCATTTCCCAAAGTTGCTTCTTGTTTAGGGTAATCAGTACAATATTCATTTAAGAATTCAAAAAAAATAGTTGTACTACTATAAAAAGGTGTTTTCTGAAAGATGCAAATAATTATTTTGGGAATTTTTAAGTCTAAAAATTGTCCTTGTGCAACGGGAAAAAAATACAAAAATTAACGGAATTAGAAGAAGTTGCTTTAAAGAGAACGAAAAAACACACTCCAACAAGATCAATTCAAACTTGTGATAACTGAATTTCGATCAATTTTGACACAATAATAAACTATTAAAAAGCAAGTTTCCCTCACCAATTCTCTAGCTTCGTCGAAACATCTTTCCACGTCACTAACCGCGCTTTTTTTGGCAGCTGCAAATAAAATAAAACTTTTTTTTCAATATTAACGAAGTTAGAATATGCCAACAAAGAAAAACGACCGAAAATGACAAATTAAAGTCGATCGAAATTGATCACGAAACTGACATCCGTGAAGATTGGGAATCTTGCATATCCTGGCTGTGATTTCTGCGCTAATATTGCCAAACTGTTGCTCGTAATGGTTAAACAACTCAGTCATCGTGAAAGACTATATTCTAAATTTCTAAACCGTCCTTTTGCGCTGTAGATCACCGTGAACTACAAACAATATTCAAAGAAATCTCGACTTCCACCATTGTTTTTTCTACCCATGCCACGTTCCAGTCTCCTTCTCCTATCTCGGTCGTTTCTGAACGTGATACACGTGATTCACTGGGTACTACTAAAGTTCAAAGTCCGTTCGTTCGCAGTTTTCCGCGGCAAAAGGCTTGTAAATACGTAGCAAATTGGTTGTTTTCGCGATGCCTTCCTTGCAAGAGTTTCTACATACTCTTTATCAGTGGCAGTGGTTACCTCTCCTGACAGTT
Organism: Platygyra sinensis; assembly: GCA_019787425.1. Lineage (NCBI taxonomy): Eukaryota > Metazoa > Cnidaria > Anthozoa > Scleractinia > Merulinidae > Platygyra > Platygyra sinensis. Next base: position 19,333 of record JAHPZR010054032.1, on the reverse strand, counting down.
CTTTTCATAATCTACATCACATACTACTTGTTTCACGTCGTTCAAAAGCCGCGGTTAATAGGCAAGGATGGCCGTTTTCGAGACTTCATCCTCCAAAGTTGCCCGATTGTGAGCGAACATTATTGGCCGACAATTTGGTGCTTTGGTGCTCGAGCCCAAACAGTCATTCGAGCTCTGATCCGATCGCGACCATCTGTTCCTTTTCGGAGGTAAGGTGTCATAGAAGCCATGTCTTTGTACATTAACTCTGGTATCGTATCACTTCATAGTTTGATAGCACGCTCACTTTGATCTGAGAAGCCGGTAAAAACAGTTTGAATAATTTAATAACCATAATAAGCTGTCATCTTGCATGCAAGATTTCACGCTTGTCAATTCGAAATATAGTGTTTTTCTTTAATAAAATGACAGAGTAGGTCTTTTTCGTCATTAAAGCCACAAGAATGAGCTGTAAATTTCACTATCTTATGGGTCTGCTCATTTTAAATGAGCAAGCTGAAAAAGAGATAATCTGATTACATAATTACCACAGAGTTAAGAGTGAGATATTTTGCACGTGACATGCACGTGCGGAAGGGCAATAAAAAAGGCACGCTTTGACTATGATGTATTAGCCCAAAAATCACTCCTAGTAGCATTAAAATTTGGAATGAAGTTGAGTCACCCCTGGGAACTCAGTGTATCTTAATGGGGAGGAGGGGGGGGGGGGGGGGCTCCTTATGGCACCAATTCGAAACAGTCTGGTGAATGCTGGCTTCTGATTGGGTAAATAAAATCTTTTGCATTATTCTGCCTAATAAGTGGGCATCAGGCTCACAGTATGTTTACAAAAAAATATAACTTTATCAGTATTTACAAAAATTACATTAATTAGAAAGAGAAAAGAAATACAGCTGTTTCAATAAAGGTTGTCGTACAAAAGTGTTAAAGCGTACGTGACAATGCCGATTGGTATTATGGGTAGTAAGAGTTAGACTTAACTTGATCGAGTTTCAAAGTGATTCAGTAACAAGGAACGAGAAAGAACGAATACACGTGTTTGTGCTTTTTCCTTTCAACACACTGAAACACCTTGTGGTTCAATCAAACAACCGTAAAAGCACCATTACCCATAATAACTTTCGACATTGTTGTGTAAGCTTTTCCATGTTCGTAACTGACAACCTTAATTGAAACAGCTGTATAACAGTAAATAGCCAAAATTAAATGTGCTCAGTGACCAAAGTAGTATAGGTTTTCATAGTGGTCACTGATACATACAAACAATTTAAGTTTTATCAAGGCTGCTGCCTAACAGGAGCCCAGCAGCCTGGGACACCCAAGAAAGTCCTTTGGGCACCTAACTTTTTGCAGCAGCTCCCAAAACATTACCTGTTGGGCTTCTAACTTTTTAGCTTTTGCCCTTCTGGGCTCCTTGAAATATTGTTAGGCAACAGCCTTGTTCATAACAGAAATATAAGCTTGCTTAAAGTGGTACAATAACGAAAATCACATCTTTCCTATTGAAGCCATTTTAAAACATAAACAAGTAGTCTGTACATGTATATATGAGAAGAAAAATGCTGTTTACTTTTTTCAAATGTCCCTTTTCGTTCCAGAGATATTCAAGTTTTTAAGATATGCAAATAAGACGTGATGATATCATATACTCAACCAAATTTCAATCAAATATGGTGAAAAAAATATCTCAGCCAATTTGTATCAGAAATGTTTGTTTTTGTACAGTAAGGTTCTAGTAAAGGTGCAGCACAATATGAGCTTAAAAGTTTTATTACCATGGCAACATACTGGGTTCCAGACCTCGCCAATATTAAAGGCATTTCTGGCCACCTT
>JAHPZR010054032.1:0-12500 GCA_019787425.1 Platygyra sinensis | reverse complement strand
AGACACTCTCTGGGGAGGGGGGAGGGTTTCACAACAAAGTTTTATCACATCAAGGCTTTCCATAGGGTCCAAACCATTTTTACCCAAGCCCTAGGATTTCACAATAACGATAGTTTCCGGTCTTTTTAGTACCTTCCATAATTGGCACTGAAATGTCAAACTCAAGCTACGGGTGAATGAGATGTTTGACAATATTAATAATGTTTCTAATAAAATAAAGGAGTGATTTTTGCCACAGGTGGAAGTGAAACAAGCTATTCCCGACACTTGGTGTTAATTGGTGAACAACTTGGTGTGAGGTAAGTTTGTTAAAATGTGTGCACATAATTTGAGCTCTGCAACTTGAAATTAACAACCTGCTGTTTAACTCTACAAAATGATTGATCACTTGAAAGGTCACAGACAGTGTCCTCTTAGCTCCCTCAAAAATAAATTAACTATACTAAATGAGGAGGTTACAGAACTTGCTGAAAAAGCAAAGAAAAGAAAATGTTTAGGGTCAGGCTCAATTAAAGTTTTCAACAGCAGGGCAACTGGTTTTCACTGGCAGGCAATAATAATTATAATAATTAATAATAATAATAATAATAATAATAATAATAACAACAACAACGACAACAACAACAACAACAGCAACAACAGCAACAACAGCAACAACAACAACTTTATTTAAGTGTCGTATGTATTTAGCTGTAGTAGGAGGCTGACCAGTTGGCTATTTACACAACGCAGTCGGGAGTTGAACTCGGGACTACCAAGAACAAATCCAGTTAGCAGTAGGGTGGAGGATTTGAACCAGGGACCTCCAGATTTCAAATCCAACGCCCTAAACCACTCGGCCTTGCTGAATTTCTCTGTAAGAAATTTCGTATACATAGTCAATGCAAGCAGGCAAAATCACACAGGCTAAGACCCATGTACAGAGGCTAGATCTAGCTAGGCAACATCCTAGATGGATGTAGAAGCTGCCATCTTTGTAAATCATAATTTTAATTTCTTGTATAGTACTTTCTGTATATTGTTTTAGATAGTTTTATTTATGTGTCCCTGATTGACATGTTGATAAAGTCATTATCATTATTAATATCATTATCATTGTCATTGTCATTACATTATCATTGTCATTACATTATCATTATCATTATCATTATCAATATCATTATTATTATTATAATCAGCCAATCAATTTGCACTGTGCCTGGTCCTTAATGAAACTGCGGAGCCTGCCTCTGCATTGGCTTGTTTATTACTGTACTATAAATAAGCTGCATCATGTCATTCAAATGTTGAGATCTGATAACCTGCTAATTGTAAGAGTAGTGACCCTGTCAATCTCTCTATAGGACAATTGTTGCAAATCACAGAGGGTTTGGTGCTTCTCAGTTGAAGGTAATTATAAACTTTTAAGAGTTAGGTTCATAAGAAAGTGGTGTTAAGGATTTTAGGATTTTACGTAGCACCTAATTTTCTTTTGTTACAAGTAGGCACTGGGTTATTAAAGCCTGATTAAACTAAACCTGGTCCAGGATTAGCAGGAATTTTGATTTCAGTTTGTAACTTTTTGGTAGAGCTTCCTATTTATATCATTTGTGTTTCAGTTTTGAGTCTGTCCAATGAATAATCGTAAACTGCACAATACATAAGCAATGAAAAACATTTCTTATATAAGTAACATTGATACTTTGATTGACCTTTAATCCTGGGTTAGTGTTAACCAGCTTTCGAACAACATGCCCAGAATTTTTTAGGAAGAAAATAATCGTGACCAGAGCATGCGCATTTAATGAAGCTGTTTTTATGCAGACACCTCGCACTTTCTGCGCAGCAAACACTGAAGATCTCAAGTTTGTTCTATCACACATTCATGAGGCATATCCCAAGTCACCCATACTTGGTATGGGGATTTCTATGGGAGGGTAAGTATCTTTGAAAATGTACTTTGTTTAATTACAGTTAGGTGTCAGGAGTAACATTTTTAGTGCTCAGTTTCTTTATTAGTAAGAATAGCTTGAATTTTATGGCTTCAATTTACTGTCGACTTGAGGCTTGAATAGGCCATTTCTGGGTTACCTTGTGCCTAGAGCTGCGTCTTTGTGCAAAATCTCTTTTTATGAAAAACAGGTTTTATTTATATCTTTACTTAATATGCAAATTGTTGGGTGTTTATCCTACACATCAACCAATCAGAGCACGTCTGTTGTTTATTAATCTCCTCTGATTGGTTGATATGTGGGATAGCACACATCACCTCACAATTTGCATAAGTACAGATTTAAAGTGGAAAGTACAGATTGAAAGTGGAACCTGTTTCAAGAAAATACGTTTGATTTGTGTGAAACTGAACCCAAAGGTGGTACTCATTTTCATGTTTTGGCACAAGGCAAAAGGCAGAGACAACTCAGAAATCAGCTGCTTAATGCTGCTAATGATTTTTTTTGAAATTGTGTTTCCTTGACCCTTGAAAGACAAAATTCTTCACAACTCTAGCCTTTTTACTAACACAGGCTAAATGCAGGGTTCGTACGGGTCCTGGAAAACCTGGAAAGTCCTGGAATTTTATTCTGGCATTTTCCAGGACTGGAAAGTCCTGGAAAATGGCCACTGGTCCTGGAAAGTTCTGGAAATCTGTTAAACTCAACTAAAAAATATGAAGTGTATGGAAGTTAATTGGGAGAATTAATCTTTGAGATCTTGGAAGTGAAGGGGTAAATGTGAATTTTAGAGCCCTTCAAAAGTCAATCTGAGTCCTGGAAAAGTCCTGGAAATTTGTTTCTGAAAAAGGGTATGAACCCTGTAAATAAAAGCCAGTTGTGAGTGATCTTATTAAAAAAATCTCACCGAATGTCTGTCATATTTCACTGGTATTCCTGTGTCAATTGATTTTTGAGTCTGAGACTGTTTTAGTCCTGCTGTCTCACAGGGCTGTAAATTGACTATTTGCCACTTCTTGTATTTGTTTCACTTTTTCTATAATAATAAGTAGTTTGTCACACCCTGAATTTTTGATTTTGAGTACTGTTTATTTAATACTCGCAGCATGATCCTGATGAACTACTTGAATGAGATAAGAGATAATGAAAAGTCTGATCTTGTTGGAGTTATGGCCGTATCAATCCCTTGGAACTGCATGGAGTCATGTGTGTCGCTTGAAGAACCAATCAACAGTTTTCTCTTCAATAAGCACCTGACAAGGAACCTTGTGAATATGCTGTATAGGTAACTTATAGTAATTCGCATTGAACAAGCAGGAGCATGCAAAGTAAATCAATTTCCAGGCTTGCTCTGATTATGATGCAATAGCCCAAAAGTCATTTTCACTAGCCCACAAAAATTTTATCTCTTACAGTTCTTCTGTAATTTTAATTTCCTCAAAAATGTCCCCCTTGCTAGAAACTTGTTGTTGTCAGGTAAGTGAAGAACAAAATCCGCTAGGCAAACTGCAAAATCCTCTAGCCCCAGACGAATTCAGACATGCTTTTCTTTGCATGCTGACAATATAGCCATGTTTTTATCCCAGAGAGGAGTAAAGGTCTGGCCAAATGAACTGGCAAGTAGTCGCATAGAGAGTTGCAAGTTACCACTCAAGTACATGCAAGTCGAAAAAAAATGTTTCAAGACTACTGGCTTTGTCTTGCATGGCCAAAATGCTGTATTTCATTGGCTAATATGCTAACAACTTGTATTGACTTGGATTGGGTGGCCAAGTGGTCAAAACCTTGCATCGACTTGCATCCTTATTTGATCTTGACCAAAGCGAGTGCAAGTCACCGCATGCCAGTGCAAGTGCCCACAAGGCCTGGCCAATTGGAGTTACGAGTAGGCCCAAGTTTTCAACTTGCATCTACTGTGAGTCAGTTTTCCAGGGCTTAACCCTTTCACAACCAAGGGTCTCCCTTTGAGGAGTAAAATTGTCTGGCGTTAGACAGAGTAAAATCTACAAGTGGCCACTGGTGGTGAAAGGGTTAAGGGAGATAGTTTTTTAACCCTTTCACCACCAAGGGTCTCCCTTTGACGAGTAAAATCGTCTGGCGTTAGACAGAGTAAAATCTACAAGTGGCCACTGGTGGTGAAAGGGTTAAGGGAGGATTTCCACTATTGTGGCAGTGAAATACACTGTACGCATAATTTGGACAGGTTTGGAAATGAAATTTGTTTCAGGGAGGGGGAATGGCTCAAGTTCATTTTCAATACAATAACATTATAAACATGACATTATTAGTTACTGTAGGTGTCCACTGATAGCCAAAAGCAAGTTTTGTTATTATTTGTGTTTTCTTTTTTTTACAGCTCGTAAACTTGTTCATTAATTTTGTGGCTTTGTGTGATGTTTTGGAAACTCGAGTTAGACATTGTTAGCTCAAAGAGTGATAATTCAGACATAGTAGAATTAAATACATTTCAGATGTTTGTTTCACTCATTGACATTCATCTATCTGAATTTTCTTTTTGCAGAAATCTTGAAGTGTTTGAAAGCCATTTGGGGAATCTCCCATTTGACATTCACCATGCATTGAAGGTATCACTCTCATGCAGTATCTTCTTGTTACTTTTCTTCAATACTGTTTGTGTCAATGATTGTGCTAAATATTTTGTGCCAACTTTATAAATTTTAAAACAAAAAGGAACAATGTTAAATTAAAATCAAACCTCATTTCAATGACTCCATGTCATCATTATCAAGGTTAAAGTGGATTATAGAAGTGATGAATGTGTGTAAACATTGCTCTGTCTCACAAGGACTGGGAACCACCATATTCACAAATTTGATTGGCTGAAGTCCATATTGAAAGTGGTGTAGATTTTCCCATCTAGACGGGCACCTACACCACGGGCAGTAATGACCAGTGTTTTGCACAGGGTTTTCAAATTTAGCCGGCGCCCGGCACAAGTCACCGGCTACTTCCAGCATTTGCGCCGGGTACTTTTCGTATTCCAAAAAGTAATAGTGATCTTCGAGGAAATAAATAAACACCAAGTGATGAAAATAATTAATAAACAGTGCGGCTATTACATGTACCTTTTGATCCTCAAAGCGAGAGCTTTTTTAGCGGGAAAGTCTACTCGTGTGCACGGACTGTCGTTTGAGCGTGCACGTATCGGCGCAATGGCAGATTTATTCTCACGTGAAAGTTTCAACATAAAGTGGAGGCAGTAAATGATGATGTCTTTCCTTTCAACTGCCGTGAAGTCTCGAAGACAAACAGGTAACAATAATTTTAGGAATAAGACTTAAAAAATATAACGTGTTGTTCAAGTTCTGAAAGTAACAATAAAACAATACGGGGAAGTGACCACAGTATCCGTGAAGTAGCGGCATCCGCATGGTCAATGCAAAGGCAGTCTTCCTCGTGAAATGTTACTCATTATGGTCTTGACTGCACCAAATGTATTTTCAAGGAAAGGCTAAAAGAAGTCTTAACAATAAAAGCCTTCAACAGCGCAAGTGTTGAGAATTTCAGACAAACGAAGCTGCAAATTGCAGCGCAGCGACACCGCAGCGAAACGAAGTAGAAACAAAACCGCTGACTTTGTTGTGATAACACTTCATGTATGTAAAAGGAAAGATATCAACGGAAGTCACTTCATGGTAAATCAATATTACGTTAATTCCGTTGATTCATCTGGAGCTCTCTTTCATTAAGAAAGCAAAAACGATCTTGAGCTGGAACTGCAGGAAAATGCATTTTCGAGGGTCGAAACTACATAAATGTTTTCTTTAAAACTGAATTCAACGAAAATGTATTCATTTAGCCTGCGTAGCAAGCGTTTCCGTGGGTTCAGGGGCAAAGAATTACCGCGTGAAAAAAGAGGGGGGGGGGGAGAGGGGAGGGGAAGGAAGGAAAGGCTTGCAGACAAACCCCTGGATTTTGAAAACCGCCCACTTTGTCCTTCATGGCTGACTGATTTCATGCTGTCATCAAGCATTCAAGTCGCGTTTGTAATCCTCGTGCACGCAAGATTCGAAATCTTGGATCACTGTATTTTTCTGTCTAATAAGGATCATACAAGGTTAACCTAGGTGCCAGAGGTTTTTTTTTGTATTTTCGTGACGAAGCTGCAATCGTGAGCGGCAAAGCCACTCATCAAAGTCAGCGCGTCTGGATATCTGGATACTGTGTAAACATTCAGAACATTACATTGCAAATAATTAATTTCGATTGCGGTTATCGCAGCTTTGTAACCAAAAAAAAACCCTCATGGACCCAGGGTAATGCAAGGTAATACAAGGTAAAATTAGCCAGTGAACTTCTACATAGCCAACTCCAGTAAAAAAGCGTTTCCGACTGGACACGCCAGAGGGAAGAAATTGGTGCGTTCTGGTGCGTGTATTATCGCCTGTGACAAAACAAACAACGGAAAGCCTTTGAAATTTAGGCAGGAGAGGCTTCAAACATCTGAGAAGGAAAATAACGAAAACAGTGTCGCACTGTCGCGATTCGAAATCCCAAAGCGTCGGCATCGCACTACAGGATTTCCACCGTACTGTGGAAGTTCAGGACTAAGCATCGTTGTTCGAGAAACTTTTGTAAACAAACTTGAGCGCTTGCCCATCTTGATCCTATGATCGACACATGTCAATAATATTTGACTGGTCTAGCCACTCACGAGCTCCGTTCGCTGGCGAACGGAGGTTTTCAAAATTCAGGGGTTTGTCTGCAAGCGTTTCCTTCCTTCCCCTCCCCCACCCCCTCTATCTTATTTTGGCTCTCGCCCCAATTTCGCGCGGGCAAAATACCGTTCCTTGGTCTTTTTTCGCTCCCTAACCCCACGGAAACGCTTGCTACGCAGGCTAGTATTCATTTTGTAAACTTCACTGGTATTGGGAGTAAAGAATAAACAGTAAAAATTGCCATTGCATGTTTCCATGACTTGGGACTAAACAATTACAAATTTTTGCTTCAAGCAGATTTTGACGAATGTGTGCCAATATTTTGTAGCTACATTTTGCTACGAAACACCAAAAAACTGTTTATCTTTAGCTTACGCAACTGATTTGAAATGCTACTGTGTTACAGTTCAGTTTTATATTGCACTTCAATTGGAGGTACAAGAAGTCGATGTAATAAGTACTGTACCCTGCAAATGTAAAAGCATACTGTACCATTTTTGTAACACTTTGAAAACAATAATTTTACAAAGTTTTTCAGCACTAACCCTTGTTAATAAGTGAACAGTGGCATTCAACAAAATCAGTTAGAGGTGCAAAAAATGCACGAGAATAAACTTCATTTAATCAAGGCATCCTGATTTTCAAAATTTTCCTGAGGAAGCTCCCCATTCCTCTCTGCAGAAGGGGCAGGGGTACTCCCCCCAGTCCACAAGGCTGCCGTTATCGCGACAAGATAGTGCTCCGGCTACTTTACAATTTCCTCCTGCTACTTTTTTTCAATTTGAAAACCCTGTTTGCAGTGAAAGCATTGCAAACTAAAATGCAAAATCAGTGACTGTTTTCATGAATAATATTATTTATAGAAGTGCTAAAAAGCCTGATGAGGAAAAAAAATTATGAGGCCGAGCAAACGCAAGCAAAACGTCAGTCTGTACAAACCAGTTGCATTAAAAGGATGAAATTGTTCCTGTCTGTGCCATATAATAAACATCTTATTGAACAAGCTTAGTTGGTCTGTATGGGAGAATATTGAGCTTGACCATGTGTACAGACCTCATGACCTCAGTCAAGATTCTCCCATGCAGACCTCCTGCTCGGTTGTAAGAGCTAATTAAAAGGAAAAATAGCATGAAAATATTCATACTATTACATGTAGGTGTCAAAAAGTGTTTACTTGACGTGGAGTCATCTAGTAAATGTTGTTTGGTTTTAATATCGATCCTTTTCTCTCTAAAACGCAATCGGATTCTGTTCGCGCCTAACTTTTTACATAGCATTTGAATACTTAAATACCTTTTTCAATTCCTTACATATTTACATATTTTCACACTACTACTACTATATATACAATCAATTCTATCATGTAATTCGAACTCGATAATGATGACATGGAGTCATCGAAACGTCGTTCTATTATGTTTTATATTGCTCGTGTTTATCCTAAAATGTTTTTTGCAAATCCTAAATATGTTTTAAGTCTAATAGATGTTGAATTTTGCTTGCAAAGGATAGACTAAATGAAGAGTTGTGCGGAGTAGTTTTTTTATTTATTTCATTTTTTTTTTACAGTCCCGGACCATACCGCGAATTTGATGAGAGATTTACATCTCCAACATTCGGTTATCGTGACTATGAAGAATACTATAGTGCAGCAACCCTTCACACTAAACCTCTGCATACCATAAAAAGTACCTGTACTCTGTCTGAATGCTGCAGATGATCCCTTCTCCCTCTACATGGTTAGTGCTTATAGCGTTCTTGCTGAATTTATTGATAGTCTACTATTCATGGAAAAAACAAGATTTTTGTTGCAGTGTCTGTCAGTGAACACCAGTTAAAGATCTCAATCTAAGGGCGCATTTGTTTGGGATCAATCCGGACTAAGAAGAATTGGAATACTGCGAGTAAGCGTTTGTTTGGGAGCTATTCTCATTCCGGAATACCTGGATTTCCATTCCGGCTATTCTGCTCCTAGGAGCAGAATAGCCGGAATATATTCCGGAATATATTCTTATTCCAGAATATCCCAAGCGAATGCACCCTAAGAATATTATTACTAGTGTGGGGTGTAGCTCAAAACCATATTTCCATTCTTTTCATAATTTCCTTTTATTTTTAATGTTTGAATTTCAGAGCTATTAAGATAATTTCTGCAGAACATTTGAGCAATAATGTCAAAAATCAAGTTACCAAAAAAAACCTTATGGCATGGGAATATTTTGAATACAGTTAAAGAAGGACTTATCAAGACGTTAGCTCCCAAGCTGACCCTGTGAGGGAAAATTGAACTTGAAGTTATCTATATTAAATTTTCAATTTAAATACACATTAGTTAAAAACACAATAACACACGCTCTAAGCATTCTTAAGAGCTTTGACATTACCTTTCTTGAGAATGCTTGAGAATTTAATTGCAGGGTCACTTAGGGAAATAAACTAAAGCGAGTTGTTTTAAACTTTGACCAGAATGTGTCTTAACATCTTGAATGTAAATGTGGCAAACAAGAAACAGCTTTTCAGGATTACTTTGAGAATTCACACTAATTTGACTTTCGAGAAAGAGGCCCAGGACCACTTCCAGGCAAACTCATAGTGTGTCAATGACTGGATGGCACTCAGGGTTTGTTCTTTTTTGCCCAATTCCTGGGATAGCATACTTAATACCTTGTATACTTTTCTCATACAAGTGAATTATTATATGAAGGTTCATATGTTGAACTATGGAGTGATATGGAGACATGATCGATCATCGCAGTTATATACACAGCTTAGGCAGTTGTGAAATTAAAGCCAGAAAAAATCAAAAAATTCACGTCTGAACGGGATATGAACCCATGGCCTCTGCAGTATTGGTGCAACCTCTACCAACTGAGCTTGCAAGCCAACTGAGACCTGGTCACTTACTGACCAGCTTTCAGTGGCTACTCACAAAGGGACCAGCTCCCAGCGGCTTGCTTTTGATAACTCAGTTGGTACAGCACTACACTGGTATTGCAGAAATCATGAGTTTGAATCCTGTTCAACCCTGAATTTCTTTCATGTTTTAATTTCACAACTGCTTAAGCTGCTTAACTGCAATAATCAATCATGTCTTCATACTTTTCTTATGTTGTAATGTTGTAATGTTGTAATACATGCTAATCATTAATTCATAGAAATTCATTTTTCAATGGTTCTCATTACAGCAATTCCATTGGAAGCACTGGCACAGAACTCAATGGTTTCCATGGTGCTGACCTCTTATGGTGGACATATTGGTTTTGTGGAGGGCATTACAATTCACAAGAGCAATTACATGGAAAGGCTGTTTTCTCAGTTTGCAGAAGGAATATTTGAACTTGTCAAGAAGGACAAATTGAAAGAAATTCTTGAAGAGGCTTGTTCATGAAAAAGAATGCATTAATTTATTTACCCGATATGGATTCTAAGGATGTTCACACTTGATGGCCAAGAAGGGTGCCTGAGATGATCCTCCTAACACACCATTTTTTTTTAAAGTACTCACCAAAGAATTTGGGCATATATCTCTGCCCAGGCACAAGGTTCTCCACCTTGTACTGTGGCACTTAATATATTACTTGGATATTTGGACTTCCTAGTGTCAGCACTATTTTGTCCCTGTGCCAGTTCTTGGGGACGAAGTCTAAAAACAGCCCTAGTGGTACATATTATAAGGAGCTAAGTCACTGTTTGAAACGTTTAGCCCGAATATTTCAAGTTTGTTGTTTGTAATCCTTGTTAATCGTCTCCATCCTGAACCATCCTGTTTCCTTTATTATTTATTGTTATCTCTGGTGTTTTTCTATCCTTGGAAACTATTATTTTCAGGTTTCCTTCAATTTAAATGTAATTTTGTGTGTGGCAAAAATAACTTAAAATACTCTGACTTAGCTCCTTTAAGTCCAGCAAAGGTTTCCGAACTGATTCATGCAGATGAGAATGTTGTAAACAATTACTCGTAGTTACCACAAAAGATGCCATGTCAGCATAATGCTACTAAAGCCTTATCTGACCCTTTTCTTTTGGAGAAAATTTCACCAAAAGCAAGACTCTCATTATGTCTAAGGTGTGATTAGTCATTTACTAAAAGTACGTAAGTTATGTATTTTTAACTCTGTTTGATAAATTAGCATATCCTGCACATAATACAAACCATAAGTTATTGCATAATAGAGAATATACAGCTGACTGGGGCATTCAGCAGTGGAAGGTGTGACAAACTAATTAGCGTTTTGAAATCTTGATTGTTTTATCAATGTTTGGTTTTCAAAAAATCTAAATCAAGCATTCTTTCTAGAGTGAAAAAGTCTGCAATAGAAAATTTTGCATGCAGCATTTATTTTGATGCTTAGTGTGAAATTGAGAACACCTTGAACACCAGAAGTATTTACAAAATGTTTTTGTGTGGCAAGGTAGAAGCCAATTAGGTGTGAGAAACTAAACTGCAAACGGCAACAGTAATTTGGTTTCTGGTTTTGAGGTTTCCGTGTATGTCCTGATTTTAATTGTGTTTGGTCAGTACACATTTGACCTCTCAAAATCACATCAAAGTGTTCACGGTTTTTGTACTCGCATAGTAAATTAAAACATTTAGACTTAAAGTTTAGTTTTGTTTACCATTTTGTTCCAAATTTGAGTTTTTTTGAAATATTTGAAGTTGAAGTATAATGCACATATCACAAGCTTCTCCCTGGGGTTGACCTGCGGGGAGACCTATTCCTAGGATTGTGAGAGGGTGAAGCATTTTAAGCTACATTTTCCTGTGCAGAGATTTCCCCTCAATCTCCAAATATTATTCTGCAAATTTAGCATCCCCTATAAGTTTAGCTTGGGAAGGGGAAAAGTCAAGAGTTTGCATGATCAATTGACAAACCCTGTATTCTCCATCATAACTTATGATCTATGATCTGTCTGGGGCTCACCCCTGGGGGAAGCCAGTGATATGCACATAAACATTCCATGTTACATACCCAAAACTTTGCTGATGAAACTGCAGGTTCAGTTTGTTATCAAACATAGAGTAATTTTTAAAATTTTTTATCAAGTAATACTGAATTGATCTAGCTGTCCATCCATGGCTTGTAATTGTTATTTCTCCTTGTCCTGGTTAAATTACCATAAATTTTAATATATACTTTTTTGAAGCAAGTACACTGTTACGTGATGATGATGATGATGAAATTGTATCCAGTAGTATAATAGTAAGATGTATCTGCCCACAAACCGCAGTTAAACATTTGCAGCTCAATGTGTGAACTACACTATTAAGGAGGCGTTATTTACAAAAATTAATCATCACAGAAAGGGTTCAAAACTTGGTCTAAAAAAGAACAATAAAACTCAGGAGTACAATACTGGCACACTAACAGTAATTTCAGTGTATAAACATGGTAACCTGGTAAATATTAGTTGTATAATAATTTTCTTGTTCAATGGTAATGAAAATGAGTAAGGACTTATAGATGGTGTAAATAGTTTTTTTCTGTTGTCTGTTTAATAGTTGAATGGACAGTTCAGATAATATGGACAAGTCACTCGATGTTAAAGGTCCTTTCTTCAATAGAGAGAGATGCATTTGCAGGTGCACTTACAGTCTTACATGACAAAGCGTGGAAAGATTTGGCAGAAGAAAATAATAGCCTTTTCTTTTAGGGGCTCCACAGTGGAGCGACAAAGTCTTTAGAGGGAAAACTCTTTTATTTGTAAAAACTGATTCAATTTTGTGATGTAATTTCTTCATCTCTTTTTGCGCATCTCTAAGACAGTTAGTTGTAATTAAGTACTTGTATCATTAATGAAGCCATGAGAAATATTTTTTGTTTTTTATAACTTGTGGACTTGATGTCCTAATACAGTGGTGGATCCAGACCTAATCTCGTTCCCAGGGTTT
>JAHPZR010054029.1:0-30469 GCA_019787425.1 Platygyra sinensis | reverse complement strand
ATCGTCACTAAAACATCTATTACACTCATCTCGCACAAAGGGACCTTGCGTGACATTACTTATTATATAGCTGCCTTGTTTTGCATAGCAGAACATACACTGACCTTTGTGTCGTTGAACAGTACTTTATTACAACTGGACATTGTTAGTAAATGTAATCAATACCAAGGTATGCTTATATCCATTAGGTCCGAATTGCGTGCCTCAATGTTTGTCTTGCGAGTACACATTGCACAATAAGTTTTATCTAGTTTACTTCGCCTTAGTGCTGTATTTTGTCCCACCACTCCCCTTTTCCCCCTATTTCAATAAAGCTGGACTACTGGCTTGGGTGCACACCTGCCACTTCCCTTGCATGTCGCAGGCTGGGTGGGGCTCTCGCCCCACCTTAGCTTTCACTTACACCCGGGTGGGGATGCACCTCACTCGTTGGCTCATCCATACTTTGCAGGGTGTGTCGCTGCCACCCTTGTTGCGTTACTTATTATTGCTAGGGTGTGTTGCTGCCACCCTTGTTGCGTTACTTGTTATTGCTAGGGTGTGTCGCTGCCACCCTTGTTGCATTACTCATTATCACTAGGGTGTGTTGCTGCCACCCTCCATTTATGCTAGGGAGCACCCAATGTCTTTAGTCCCATTTACTGCCAAAGATTGTGTTGTGTGTATTTATTACCACAAGGCTGTGCTCTAACGGCGCCCGGTCGCCTCAGGCGACTAACATTTGGTCTCGGGTGACTGAAATAGAAAAGCGGTTGCCCGTCCGGGTGCCTAGATTTCAGCTTGTGTGAAAACCTGAAACGAAACCAGCAATCGTATTGAAACGGAACGGAATGAAACAAAAAGAAACTTCCTCGTGCTCCTGCGCTCCCATTAGCCCGAAAAACAAAAGCGCTGAAAGCGTATCAATAGCCTGTGTGATCTTTATTAGCCGTACACTTAGGTTAAATATTAAGCTAGGTCATTGGTCTCTTTTCGCTTCGGTGGTTTCTCTTCCGGTTTTTTAATGTAGTGCATGGCCAAGCTTTCTTGTCCATTGAACGACGCAATAAAGCGAGCAACTGATTGTAACTAACATTTTATAATTTTACTTGCTAATTTGATGATATTTACAGAAAAACATTCGGCAGGACAACAACAAGAATTGCTCACGCTCAAAGTTGTCACGTCTGTGTTATGTAATATTGTTCCACATGATTTAGCACGCCTGTGAGAAACTGCACGATTTTTGCAAAAGCATGTGTTGAAGATCTGGCTAAACTTCAGAATACCCGGCCACTTATTAGCATCTCATTGAATAAGAATGGCAACTATTGTTATATTCCTCATTCTTCAAAGCACACCGACACATGTAAATGGAGTGGACGGGTATTCTGAAGTTGCTCCGAAGATCTAATTTTTCTATTGAAGTGGTTGATGCTTACGTTTCATTTTTGTGTTTCAACAGTTTCAACGGTGGAGTGCGTGATTAATAAAACGAAACCCTGTCCTTTATGCAAATTTTTGTTTATTTAATTAGCTTCGTCCGTGGCATGCAAGATGTTTATCAGCACCATATTTGGCGACTTGCTTGCAATTGTAATCACTCGATCAAAATTTGGTGAAAACGAAAGTTTAAAGTAAGAACCCTTTTGTTCCGAAACCTATTTCAGTGGTCTTGAAAGAAATTTTTAAGCGCGGCTTTAACACCTATGTATGTGGTTAATTTACGACAGGATTTCATGATATCACCCCAAGTTCGCCAAAAGAGTATGTGACAGCTAAATTTAGTAACTCGCTTCTCCGCCCAGGTCCGGTGAAATGAATATTGAACGAGAGAGATTTAAGATGAAACTGTTGGGCAATTATGCGGATTCCCTGGAACTGTAAAAAGTATACAACGCTACTCTTTCAAATCTTCACGGATTAGTAAAGATTGTCATTCAGCAATGGTACCCTCGGCCAGATGTCGCACAAACTTACACTCAAGTTTTAATTAAACATCCTATCAATGGTTTTTAACTTTCTTGCAAATAGTAAGTTGCAATAATGAAGGTTTCCCGATTTACCCTTACTTTCTTTAATGAAAGCTAGATAAACTTTGAAGTTTGATAATTTGATAATTTGTAACAGTGATAAAAACATTTACTGTGAAGTCAAACTTGTTTATTGTCAGTAAGCAGGCAAGAATAATCATCACTGAGATTCTGCGTATGCCACAAAAAAAACAGTAAAATGCTAAATTCTATGATTATTATTTTCATGGTTAATTATTAGCTAATTAAACCATGAAATAAAATATTAAACAACTAAGTAATTAATTATTAATTAATTAATCAATTTGGGCGACCAACCTGGAAGGCTGCGCGACCTACTTGTCATGGTTAGGCGCCTGAAGGGCGCCCTGAAAATTTTCCTAGAGCACAGCCTTGTACCATTATGTTTAGCGACAAGTTGTTAATTTTCCAAAATGCATTTTCCTGCAGTTCTGGCTCAAGATTGTTTTTGCTTTCAAAATGAAAGAGAGCTGCCGATGAATAAACCGCATTAACATAATATTATTTTCTCTGAGGCTACTTCCATTGATATCTTACATACATGAAGTACTACTGTAACAACAAAGTCAGTGGTCTTGTTACGTTTCTACATGTACATCCTTCTATCCGCTGCAATTCAGAGTTTATTTTGTCTGAAAAGATCTTTGATAAGAAATGAAATGTTCGAATGCTTGCGCTAATGCAAGATGGAGGAAGTGTACAGAGAGAAAATATCATAGACCCTATATTTGTTTACTTATCTTGTAGATCAAGAATCAAAAGTTCCATGAAGCTATTCAAATCCTGTCACAGGAGTTGGAAAACCACCCTAAGGTACATTTCCTGTAAGCTTTTATGGATTCTTCCCTGACTCTTATGTTTTGGCTTTGCAAACTATACTATTGATAATTAACTGATTTTCCTGATTTTATTTTCAGTCTAGAGCAGCGCTGTCTCTGTTAGGATACTGCTACTTTCAGGTTCAAAGCTTTGAAGCTGCATCTGACTGGTTAGTAAAAAGCCTTGAGCTAAGGAAGAGGGGGAATCCCATGTGATATGGTCTAGGATGTTTGTTGTCTTGCTTTGGGATGTCTAACACAGATTTTGCTCTTGCTTATGGTGTTGATGACAGAAGGCCATGAAATGCCAGTTGGCTATTACATTTGTACTGCAAAAAAAAAAAAACAACAAACAAACAAATTAAGAGAAGTGCTATTTGTCTATGTCAAAGTAGCATCTTTTAGGGGTGAAATAATGTTGTTGTTAGAAAACTACTGACATAACCATTAAATATTCAAGACTTATGTTGTTCAAGAAAGTTTCAATGGACAGTGTTATTTGTCTTTCTATAGCTATGGTCAGCTGACACAGATACACCCAGAAGTTGATGAGTACAAGTTGGCCTATGCTCAGGTTTGTTGAATTGCTAAACATCTGACACTAGTTGTTTTACTTTTTCTGATTAAGTCATGGGATTAAATGTGAAATCATATAATTACATAGTTGAACATATTTACTCAGATTTTTACTACATGACAAGTGTTTACTGTCTAACAGTGGGAATGATGTTATAGACTGTACATAGGACATATCATAAGGAACCTGATGGTAAATGAATGATCAATCACATTAATTAATTAATTTGCTGTACTATTGCGACAGGCAGAAAAAAATTCCTAACAGCTCTAAAACTTTCAAGTCTTGACTTTGAATTAATATATTAATTATTAATATTTTATAGAATTTGTTTTCCTTCTTAGTCTTTGTACAAAGCATTCATGTATCCGGAAGCGATGAAAGCAACATTTCAGATTGAAAATCCTATATACCATTCAAAGGTAAGAAGGTTTTATATAAATCAATACTGACAGATTTTCTTCTTGCAGTGAATTGATTATTATATGTAATGAATTTTATTAATTAATTTTATGATTATTGATATATAGTCACATTTAATTAGACTGAAAACAAATTCTGCACTTGTGGGCCAACTATCCCCCCCCCCCCCCCCCCTCCCTACTACTAGTTTGCAGTAAACTCCAATCTGGAAGTCTTACTTCAGAGTCTTAGCAGTTGTTATCTCATGACATTAACTGATGCTTTTACTCTTGTGACATACATGTATGTACCCTTTTCTGATAAGGATGTAAGTGATACTCATTGGTAAACATTGTATTTTTTAAACATAAATTTAGCCATCGGTTAGTACGGTTAGAAAAGCATTGTTTTGTTTCTAGAATTAATTTTGCAATTTCTACTTTGTCCTGTAATGTAAGGTCTTGAAGCTCCAAGCTGCCATAAAAGTATGGAGAAGAGGATTTACAAGGGGCAAAGGTGCCACAAAAATAAGAATTATACTGTCTAATTAAAAGGAAAACAGACAAGTGTTTTCAGAAATATTATTTCAAGACACACGCTGCTCTGAAAGACAAACGTACGACCACTCAGTCTCCTGTTCATCATGAACTGTCTGCTCAGCTGTATATAATTAGCTACAGGGGGATAAGGATAGGAGATACATCAGAGCTCGATTTTAAGGTAAAAACCCTCGAGGCCAGCTGATTCTAGTTTCAGATTTAATTGCTAGCACAAGTATTCACAATGAAAAAGCCTGAAAAGTTTATGGGCAGTGAAAAAAAAATTTGGGCCCGCATTCGGTGACCCCCAGTGGTCCAAACATTGAGCTCATGCATATCATACCATTGATTTTGCTAGACAAATACTGTATATGTTGCAGTTTAATTTTTGGTCTCAGTTAATTTTAAAATTCTGCTAGTTAGTTAGTTTTTTGAACTAGGTGATTTTATTCTTAACTAGTTGGTTTTTTTCTAACAAAGGTCACTTACCTAACCCCTGTTTTTTTTTTTGTATTATGCACTCACCTGGATTTGAAACTCCAGACCTCTGACTTTGAAGTCCATCTTCATCTCCACTATGCCACACAAGTCAATCCGTTGCAAATTTGCTCATATGAGTTGGTCTAATAAGTTATTGGTCCCAGACTCACCCTTCCCTTTGACACAAATTAACCTGGTTTGAAAAATTTCAAACCCTGGTTTGAAAAATATGAACCTAGTTAAGAAATAAAATTCACCTAGTTAGACAAAAAACTAACTAGTTAAAAATAAAATCACATAGTTAGAAAAAAAACTAACTAGCTTTAAAATCGTAAAAATTAACCTGAAACCAAAAAATTAACTGCAAACATATACAAATTAGTGACTATATCCGCAAGTGCAAAACTTGGCGGATATATCCACATGTAAACTGTAAAAAACATTTTCTGTTGTATTGGTAACTCATGCAGAGTTATGGTGGAGCAGTGTCCTACTGATGATCCTGATACAGAAGTTTAATCTAGGATGTCTTCTTTACAAGGTAGTGAATTGTCCTTTATTTCAATCCAAAATGCTAGTTTTAAACCATTTGTCAGTGTATTTAATTGTTATGTTATGCTACTATTTTTTTAGGAGGGACGATATGCTGAGGCGTTTGGTCAGAAATTCCAGACCGCAATGAAATATTTCTTGGATATCAACCAGGTGATGTTGAGTGTTGAAAATAAATAAAAACAATAAAACAATCATGGAATCAATATCAGTATCCTAGGGGCAAACTGCACACCTACCCCTCCTCTAACCCAACATGTTATAATAAGATATGAACTCAATATAAATTGACCTTGCTCCCAATATGTGGCTTCATAGCTCAGTTGGTTAGCGCATTGCACCGGTATCGACGGAGGTCATGGGTTCGAATCCTGTTGATGGCCTGATTTTTTTCAGGCTTCTTCTTTCCAATTGCTTAAATTTGATAATTTTCTCGGATGATCACTCCTCACTTTCATCTACAACCGACCGAGAGTACAAATATGAATATTTTCATATAAATCTTTACATGTTATAATAAGTTAATAAGTTAGTGTTTACTGCTGCGTTAGGGGAGGGGGGTAGGTTGCGCAGTTGCCCAGATACTGATATTGAATCTACAATCATGATGAATTATATAATTGTATTAAATTATCTTCAGTTGACACATGACTTGATCATTATTGCATTCTTAATCATTTATGTTGGTTCTAGCTTATACTTTTGATTTTTTTCCAGATCTGTCCTACAACATAGCACTGTGTTTTTACAGCTTGAAGCAGTATGCACCTGCACTAAAGCACATTGCTGACATAATTGAGAGAGGAATCAAGAGAGCACCCAGGTTTGGAGGCAATAACAGTTTTTTGGACCACATTTTCACGCATGCCTTGCCGTTGACATTTCTTCAAAGTCCTTCTTAACCATGCATTAAAAAAATAGATGTAAAATAATATTATTATCATTATCATTTATGACAGCAGAAATTTATATTGTGGTAAATTTTTAAAGCCGTTAAAAGTTGAATACTGTTTGAACGACAATGTGTTCAAAAAATTGCAACTAAGTTTAATAAATGGTCATTATTACATCTACATGATAAAAATAATGACAAGGGAACTTTTCCCCAATATTGATTTACCCACTGTCATGGGGACGTCTGCAAAATTAGACATTTTCTGAAAGAGAAAATTTCAATTAATATTCAAGTGACATATTCGACTGTCCTGTATCTATTCTATTTATATACCTACAGATTTTAATAGTCTGACACATGGTACTGTTTTCTGTTGAATATTAGAATTAAGTGTTGGCATGACAACAAGAAGGTATTGAGGTCCGAAGTGTGGGGAATACCAAGGTACACTGTTATCAGTCATGTTATGATAATTATATTGAAAAAATTGTGTCATTCAATAGTGCAACTTTCAAATAAAATAATAATTGAGGTAAACTTAGTTACCATAGTCACACCAAAAAAGAAAACTTGTTCCTATACATGTAAATCATACATTACAAACCTAATGGTTTAACCTCTAATAACCTGCAGATCTATCTGAAATAGAAAGAATGTTAACTAAAGTTATACGACAGTGCCATTTGCCCTGGGGCTGATGTGAGTCAGGCTGCTTAATAATTAGAATAAAATTCCTAGGCCAGTCTTTGCTTGCCTGGTTTTAAAAGCTCATTTGAATCCACAGGACACAGGTGGAGCTTCAGCATTACAGACTACCAGTAGTGCTTTATATTGTGATTGTGGCCTCATGTTCAAGATTTTCTTTGCTCAGTTCTCTTTCTGTGAGCACATAGTCTCAGAGAGTTTAGTTAAATGGTCGTATATGTTGTAGTTAATTTTTGGTCTCAGTTAATTTTACAATTTTACTAGTTCGTTTTTTTTTCTAACTAGGTGATTTTATTTCTAACTTGTTAGTATTCTTTTAACTAGGTGATTTTTCCACTCGTGCTCACCACCAGCCCTAACCCTATCCCAATTCCTAACCCTATTGAACCCCCCCTAAACCCTATCCCTAGAACTAGCCCCCCAGATTTTTTTGTTATGTTGCACTCACCTGGATTTGAACTCCAAACCTCTGACTTTTAAGTCCACCTTCATCTCCACTATGCCACACAAGCAATCATTGCAAATTTGGGTCATATTTGTTGGTCCAATAAGTTATTGGTCCCAGACTCACCCTTCCCCTTTGAACACAAATTAAACCTGGTTTGAAAATTTCAACCCAGTTTAAAAAAATTAACCAGTTCAAACTAAAATCACCTAGTTAGAAAAAAACTAACCAGTTAAAAATAAAATCATCTGGTTAGGAAAAAAAACTAACTAGTTAAAAATAAAATCACCTAGTTAGAAAAAAACTAAACTGGTTAAATTTATAAAATTAACTGAAACCAAATATTAACGGCAACATATACATGTTTGTACAAATTAGATACAGACTAGTGTTTTTTTTATTTTGTTTTTTTTTACAGGTCTTACATGAGACTGCTCTGATTGAAGCATTCAACCTTAAAGCAGGGATTGAATACCAGCTCAAGAACTGTAAGCTGACTTTTGTTATTTCAGACAACTAGATGACAGCCAATTTGAGTATTGAGAAAACATATGTAGTTTACACCAAGTTGGATATGTTACAAAAAGTGACTCAGTTGGAAGAATAATCTAAAGAAAGTATTCTCCCCAAACAACCACCTTCCTTTGTAATGTTGCAAATGTCAGATACTATCTCTTTAGAAGAAACTGTGCCAAAGTTCCGCAGTTTACCTGGCCCGGTTGTTCAAAGGCTTGAAATAACGCTATCCACCGGATAAAATCACTATCCAGCGAATAGCTTTGGTTTGTTTTGTTAACACTTATCCACTGGATAGCGATTTATCCGGTGGATAGCACTATCCAGCCTTCGAACAACCGGGGCCCTGATGATTAAACTGGTGTTTTTTCTTAAACTGCAGTTGATTCTGCTCAGGAAGCTCTTACTGATATGCCTCCAAGAGCTGAAGAGGTGAATAAAAATGAAATGTTCTGACTTATTGTGCATCACATTCAACCATGTATCTAACAGCCAACAGGAAGCATGTTAAATGTCACATTTTGACTTGCTTATTGCTTGAAAGCTTATTAAATTATTTCACTCTGGCTTCCTTCAGAGCATAATTTGTTTTTAGAAGACAGAGGGGTTGGTTTTCCTGAAGTTATACATGTGCAGTATAATGCATCGTTCTTATTTGATACCGACACCACCCCTTATGATACACTCTCATGTCCCTGGTTTATTTTGTCACACATCACCTGTTTAAAATGGTAGCTGAGACAAAAAATGTGAA
The DNA here is from genome assembly GCA_019787425.1 of Platygyra sinensis. NCBI lineage: Eukaryota > Metazoa > Cnidaria > Anthozoa > Scleractinia > Merulinidae > Platygyra > Platygyra sinensis. The sequence continues at coordinate 21,753 of JAHPZR010054029.1, read as the reverse complement.
TTTTAATTTGTCTTTCCTCCATACCCTACAGGGAACTTGACCCAGTTACTTTACATAACCAGGCCCTAATGAATATGGAGGCAAAATCCAACACAGGTACAGTGGTAACAGTCTGATTCTGTGACTTAGTTTCTTGATGATTTATGGATAAGGAGACAGACAGGCAGGAACTGAGGCAGGCAGACAAACCCACACACAGACAGATGGGCAGATATAAACACAGACAGTCCCATGGATGGTTTCATGATCCCTATTGGCAATAATAATTCTTATTTTTTTTGTCATGTTGAGACCAGTTTATGTGTGACAGTATATTTTCAACCATTTCAAATAGTGAAACCACACCCACCATGTAAAGAACACCAGAGTGAGGATAAAATAAACACTGAACACAAAGAACAGAGTCAGCCATCAACTGGTGTAATATGGGATTAACAAGAACGTTTTCTTCTTGCATTGCAGGGATTTGAAAAGTTGCAGTTTCTGTTACAGCAAAATCCATTCCCTCCAGGTTAGTGTTCCTCATTTGTTAGTCATGAGTGGTTCATGTTTTGGCTGCTGTTACGAAAGAAATTTCTGAACCCCTTAGGTAAAATATCCACCACTTTCACTGACTCTGAGGTGAATAATTGATTTAGCATATACCACACAAGCTGAATAACTAGCAGCCAAAAGAGTAACTTTATTTGTGATAACATACTGACAAAAGCCATTTTGTTTTCTTCGGCTGCTCGGAGGTGAATAGTACTTGGCTAATCACCTCCGAGCTAGCCAATCAAGTGCGTGCAAAAAGTACTATTCACTTGACATGTGTGGTATATACTAAGAAAAATTATGAGGAGCCCAGATGTTCCTAACCATGAAATCCTGGGTGTCCAGCACTAAGGGGCAAACGTTAGGGCCTGTTTACATGGAGGTGGGGGGCCCCAGGTAGGTGAGGTAGCCCGCCTAGCCATGGTCGAAAAATGGCCCGCGTTTACATGCAAACTTACAACCCCGGGGTCCCGGGGTGATGTTACTAGACGTTGTTGCTTGGTCGCTAGGCATGTAAACAGAGGGAAAATGGCAGGCGAACGATGCATTTTGACGGTCAGTGTTTCTTTTCCTCTTATTATCTGCTCTCCGCTGCAACATTTCAGTGCTGTGGCTTTGTACTTTTTTTAATTTGTGTCAAAGGGGAAGGGTTGAGTCTGGGACCAATAACTTATTGGACCAACAAATATGAGACCAAATTTGCAATGATTGCTTTTGTGTGGCATAGTGGTAGATGAAGGTGGACTTAAAAGTCAGAGGTTTGGAGTTCCAAATCCAGGTGAGTGCAACATAACAAAAAAATCTGGGGGGCTAGGTCTAGGGATAGGGTTTAGGGGGGGTCAATAGGGTTAGGAATTGGGATAGGGTTAGGGCTGGTGGTGAGCGAGTGGGAAAAAATCACCTAGTTAAAAGAATACTAACAAGTTAGAAATAAAATCACCTAGTTAGAAAAAAAACGAACTAGTAAAATTGTAAAATTAACTGAGACCAAAAAATTAACTACAACATATACGCCATTTAACTAAACTCTTCTGAGACTATGTGCTCACAGAAAGAGAACTGAGCAAAAGAAAATCTTGAACCTGAGGCCACAATCACAATATAAAGACTACTGGTAGTCTGTAATGCTGAAGCTCCACCTGTGTCCTGTGGATTCAAATAGAGCTTTTAAACCAGGCAGCAAAAAAGACTGGCCTAGGAATTTATTCTAATTATTAAGCAGCCTGACTCACATCAGGCCCCAGGGCCAATGCACTGTCGTATAACTTTAGTTAACATTCTTTTCTATTTCAGATAGATCTGCAGGTTATTAGAGGTTATAACCATTAGGTTGTAAATGTATGATTTACATGTATAGGAACAAGTTTTCTTTTTTGTGTGACTATGGTAACTAAGTTTACCTCAATTATTATTTTATTTGAAAGTTGCACTATTGACATGACACAAATTTTTTCATATAATTATCATAACATGACTGATAACAGTGTACCTTGGTATTCCCCACACTTCGGACCTCAATACCTTCTGTTGTCATGCCAACACTTAATTCTAATATTCAACAGAAACAGTACCAGTGTGTCAGACTATTAAAATCTGTAGGTATATAAAATAGAATAGATACAGGACAGTTCGAATATGTCACTTGAATTATTAATTGAAAATTTTCTCTTTTCAGAAAATGTCCTAATTTGCAGACGTCCCCCATGACAGTGGGTTAAATCAATATTGGGGAAAAAAGGTTTCCCTTGTCATTATTTTATCATGGTAGATGTAATAATGACCATTTATTAAACTTAGTTGCAATTTTTTGAACACATTGTCGTCAAAAACAGGATTCAAACTTTTTACGGTCCTTTAAAAAATTTACCACAATATAAATTTTCTGCTGTCATAAATGATAATGATAATAATATTATTTTACATCTAATTTTTTAATGCATGTTAAGAAGGACTTTGAAGAAATGTAAACGGCAAGGCATGCGGTGAATGAAAATGTGGTCCAAAAAACTGTTATTGCCTCCAACCTGGGTGCTCTCTGATTTCCTCTCTCAATTATGTCAGCAATGTGCTTTAGTGCAGGGTGCATACTGCTTCAAGCTGTAAAAAAACACAGTGGCTATGTTTGTAGGACAGATCTGGAAAAAAATCCAAAAGTATAAGGCTAGAACAACATAAATGAGTAAGATGCAATAATGATCAAGTCATGTGTCAACTGAAGATAATTTAATACAATTATATAATTCATCATGATGTGTAGATCAATATCAGTATCTGGGCAACTGCGCACCTACCCCTCCCCTAACGCAGCAGTAAACACTAACTTATTACTTATTATAACATGTAAAGATTATATGAAAATAATTCATATTTGTACTGCGGTTGTAGATGAAAGTGAGGAGTGATCATCGAGAAAATTATCAAATTTAAGCAATTGAAAAGAAGAAGCCTGAAAAAATCAGGCCTCAACAGGATTCGAACCCATGAGCCTCCGGCGATACCGGTTGCATGCTCTACCAACTGAGCTATGAAGCCACATATTGGGAGCCAAGGTCAATTTATTGAGTTCATATCTTATTATAAACATGTTGGGTTATTAGAGGAGAGGGTAGGTGTTGCAGTTGCCCAGATACTGATATTGATCCATGATTGTTTTATTGTTTTATTATTTTCAACACCTCAACATCACCTGGTTGATATCCAAGAATATTCATTGCGGTCTGGAATTTCTGACACGCCTCAGCATATCGTCCCTCCTAAAAAAAAGTTAGCATAACATAACAATTAAATCACACTGAACAAATGGTTAAAAACTAGCATTTGGATTGAAATAAAGGACAATTCACTACCTTGTAAAGAAGACATCCTAGATTAACTTCTGTATCAGGATCATCAGTAGGACACTGCTTCCACCATACTCTGCATGAGTTACAATACAACAGAAATGTTTTACAGTGTACATGTGATATCCGCCAAGTTTTTGCACTTGGCGGATATAGTCACTAATTTGTATATGGTTGCAGTTAATTTTTTTTGGTTTTCAAGTTAATTTTACGATTTTAACTAGTTAGTTTTTTCTAACTATGTGATTTTATTTTTAACTAGTTAGTTTTTGTCTAACTAGGTGATTTTATTTCTAACTGTCTCTTTCATATTTTTCAAACCAGGTGTTGGAAAATTTTCAAAACCAGGTTAATTTGTGTCCAAAGAGGGGAAAGGGTGAGGTCTGGGACCAATAACTTATTAGACACAACTCATATGAGCACAATTTGCAACGATTTTGCTTGTGGGCATATAGTGGAGATGAAGATGGACTTCAAAGTCAGGAGGGTCTGGAGTTTCAAATCCAGTGTGAGTGCATAATACAAAAAAAAAACAGGGGGGGTTGGTAAGTAGTGACCTTGTTAGAAAGGACAAAAACCAACTAGTTAAAGAATAAAATCACCCTAGTTCAAAAAAACTAACTAAACTAGCAGGAATTTTTTAAAATTAACTGAGACCAAAAAAATTAAACTGCAACATATTTACAGTATTTGTCTAGCAAAATCAATGGTCTTATGATATGCAGAGCTCAAATGCGCTGTTGTGACCCACTGGGGTCACCAATGCGGCCAAATTTTTTCTTGACACTGCCCATCAAATTAAACTTTTCCAGGCTTTTTCATTGGTGAATACTTGTTGCTAGCAAATTTAAAATCTGAAAAACTAGGAGGAATCACGCTGGCCCTCGACCCTGGGTTTTTATTTTTTACCTTTAAAACTTAAAATCGAGAGCTCTGATGTATCTCCTTCCTTATCCCCTGTAGCTAATTATATACAGCTGAGCAGAACAGTTCATGATCTGAACAGGGAGGGACCCTCTGAGTGGTCCGTTACGTTTGTCTTTCAGAGCCTTTCAGAGGCAGGCGTGTCCGGTGTCTTGAAATAATATTTCTGGGAAAACACTTGTCTGTTTTCTTTTTAAATTATTAGACAGTATATATTATTACTTAATTTATTTTTGTGCAACCTTTGCCCCTTCGTAAATCCTCTTCCTCCATACTTTATGGCAGCTTGGAGCTTCAAGACCTTTACATTACAGGACGACAAAGTAGAAATTGCAAAAAAAAAAAAAAAATTAATTCAAAAGAAAACAAAACAATGCTTTTCTAACCGTACTAACGAGGCTAAAATTTATGTTTAAAAAAAATACAATGTTTACCAATGAGTATCACTTACCATCCTATCGAGAAAAAGGGTACATACATGTATGTCACAAGAGTAAAAGCATTCCAGTTAATTGTCATGAGATAACAACTGCTAAGACTCTGAAGTAAGACTTCCAGAATTGGAGTATGAGGCAAACTAGTAGTAGGGGGGCGGGCTGGAGGGGAAGGGTGGGAGAGTGTGGGATGGGGTGGGGGGGGGCGGGGGATAGGGAAGGGGGGGGGACTGGGAGTGGGAGTAGGGGGGGGGGGGGGGGGGGGGGAGGGGAGGGGGGTGGAGGGGGGGGGTGGGATAGTTGCCACAAGTGCCAGCAGTGCAGAATTTGTTTCAGTCTAAATTAAATGTGACCGTATATATCAATAATCATAAAATTAATTAAATAAAATTCATTACATATAAATAATCAAATTCACCTGCAAGAAGAGAGAAAATCTGTCAGTATTGATTATATTATAAAACCTTTCTTACCCTTTGAATGGTATTAAATAGGGATTTTCCAATCTGAAATAGTTGCTTTTCCACCACCATCGCTTCCGGATACATGAATGCTTTGTACAAAGACTAAGAAGGAAAAACAAATTCTATATAAATATTAATAATTAATATATTATATTCAAAGTCAAGGACTTGAAAGTTTTTAGAGTAGTAGCTGTTAGGAATTTTTTTTTCTGCCTGTCCGCAATAGGTACAGGCAAATTAAATTAATTAATGTGATTGATCATCATTCATTTCACCATCAGGTTCCTTATGATATGTCCTATGTACAGTCTATAACATCATTCCCCACTGTTAGACAGTTAAACACCTTGTCATCGTAGTAAAAAATCTGAAGTAAATACTGTTTTCAAACTATGTAATTATATGATTTCCAATTCAACTTTAATAAAAATCCCATGACTTTAATCAGAAAAAGGTAAAACAACTTAGTGTCCAGATGTTTAGCAATTCAACAAACCTGAGCATAGGCCAACTTGTACTCATCAACTTCTGGGTGTTATCTGTGTCAGCTGACCATAGCTATAGAGAAGACAAAATAAACACTGTCCATTGAAACTTTCTTGAACAACATAAGTCTTGAATATATTTAGATGGTTATGTCAGTAGTTAAAAGTTTCTCCTACACAACAACATTATTTTCACCCCCCTAAAAGATGCTACTTTTGACATAGACAAAATAGCACTTCTTCTCTTAATTTGTTGTTGTTTGTTGTTTTTTTTTTTTTTTTTGTTGCAGTACAAATGTAATAAGCCAACTGGCATTTCATGGCCTTCCTGTCATCAACACCATAAGCAAGAGCAAAATCTGTCTGGCTTTGAGACGTCTCAAAGCCAGACAGATTTTGCTCTTGCTTATGGTGTTGATGACAGGAAGGCCATGAAATGCCAGTTGGCTATTACATTTGTACTGCAACAAAAAAAAAAAAAAAACAAACAAACAACAAACAAATTAAGAGAAGAAGTGCTATTTTGTCTATGTCAAAAGTAGCATCTTTTAGGGGGGTGAAAATAATGTTGTTGTGTAGGAGAAAACTCTACTGACATAATCAACCATCTAAATATATTCAAGACTTATGTTGTTCAAGAAAGTTTCAATGGACAGTGGTTATTTTGTCTTTCCTATAGCTATGGTCAGCTGACACAGATAACACCCAGAAGTTGATGAGTACAAGTTGGCCTATGCTCAGGTTTGTTGAATTGCTAAACATCTGGACACTAAGTTGTTTTAAACCTTTTTCTGATTAAAGTCATGGGATTAATATTAAATGTGAAATCATATAATTACATAGTTGAATATTGAAACGTATTTACTTCAGATTTTTTACTACGATGACAAGGTGTTTAACTGTCTAACAGTGGGGAATGATGTTATAGACTGTACATAGGACATATCATAAGGAACCTGATGGTGAAATGAAATGATCAATCAATCACATTAATTAATTTATTTGCCTGTACCTATTGCGGACAGGCAGAAAAAAAAATTCCTAACAGCTACTAACTCTAAAAACTTTCAAGTCCTTGACTTTGAAATTAATATATTAATTATTAATATTTATATAGAATTTGTTTTTCCTTCTTAGTCTTTGTACAAAGCATTCATGTATCCGGAAGCGATGGAAAAGCAACATATTTCAGATTGGAAAATCCCTAAATTAAATACCATTCAAAGGGTAAGAAAGGTTTTATATATAAATCAATACTGACAGATTTTCTCTCTTCTTGCAGGTGAATTTGATTATTAATATGTAATGAATTTTATTTAATTAATTTTATGATTATTGATTACTATACGGTCACATTAATTTAATTAGACTTGAAACAAATTCCTGCGCACTTGGCCTGGGCCACCTATCCCACCCCCCCCCCCACCCCCCCCCCCCCCCCCCCCCCCCCCCCCCCCCCCCCCCCCCCCCCCCCCCCCCCCCCCCCCCCCCCCCCCCCACACCCCCACCCCCCCCCGCCCCCCCCCTACTACTAGTTTTATGCCCCAGTACTCTCCAATTCCCCTGGAAGTCCTTCCCTTCAGAGTCTTAGAGCAGTTGTTATCTCATGACAATTAACTGGAATGCTTTTACTCTTGTGACATACATGTATGTACCCTTTTTCTCGATAGGATGTGAAGTGATACTCATTGGTAAACATTGTATTTTTTTTAAACATAAATTTTAGCCTCGTTAGTACGGTTAGAAAAGCATTGTTTTGTTTTCTTTTGAATTAATTTTTTTTTTTTTTTTGCAATTTCTACTTTGTCGTCCTGTAATGTAAAGGTCTTGAAGCTCCAAGCTGCCATAAAGTATGGAGAAGGAAGGATTTACAAGGGGCAAAGGTTGCACAAAAATAAATTAAGTTAATAATATATACTGTCTAATAATTATTAAAAGAAAACAGACAAGTGTTTTCCCAGAAATATTATTTCAAGACACCGGAGCACCGGACCTTGAGCCTGCTCTGAAAGACAAACGTAACGGACCACTCAGAGGGTCCCTCCCTGTTCAGTATCATGAACTGTTCTGCTCAGCTGTATATAATTAGCTACAGGGGATAAGGAAGGAGATACATCAGAGCTCTCGATTTTAAAGGTTTAAAAAAAATAAACCCTCAGGTAAAACCGGGTCGAGGGCCAGCGTGATTCCTCCTAGTTTTTCAGATTTTAAATTTGCTAGCAACAAGTATTCACCAATGAAAAAGCCTGGAAAAGTTTATAGTGGGGCAATGTAAAAAAAATTTGGCCGCATTGGTGACCCCAGTGGGTCACAACAGGCCATTTGAGCTCTGCATATCATAAGACCATTGATTTTGCTAGACAAATACTGTAAATATGTTGCAGTTTAATTTTTTTGGTCTCAGTTAATTTTAAAAAATTCCTGCTAGTTTAGTTAGTTTTTTTGAACTAGGGTGATTTTATTCTTTAACTAGTTGGTTTTTGTCCTTTCTAACAAGGTCACTCTTACCTAACCCCCCCTGTGTTTTTTTTTGTATTATGCACTCACGATGAAAAACTGAAACTCCAGACCCTCCTGACTTTGAAGTCCATCTTCATCTCCACTATATGCCCACAAGCAAAATCGTTGCAAATTGTGCTCATATGAGTTGTGTCTAATAAGTTATTGGTCCCGAGACTCCACCCTTCCCCCTTCTGGACACAAATTAACCTGGTTTTGAAAATTTTCCAACACCTGGTTTGAAAAATATGAAAGAGACAGTTAGAAATAAAATCACCTAGTTAGACAAAAACTAACTAGTTAAAAATAAAATCACATAGTTAGAAAAAACTAACTAGTTAAAATCGTAAAATTAACTTGAAAACCAAAAAAAATTAACTGCAACCATATACAAATTAGTGACTATATCCGCCAAGTGCAAAAACTTGGCGGATATCACATGTACACTGTAAAACATTTCTGTTGTATTGTAACTCATGCAGAGTATGGTGGAAGCAGTGTCCTACTGATGATCCTGATACAGAAGTTAATCTAGGATGTCTTCTTTACAAGGTAGTGAATTGTCCTTTATTTCAATCCAAATGCTAGTTTTTAACCATTTGTTCAGTGTGATTTAATTGTTATGTTATGCTAACTTTTTTTTAGGAGGGACGATATGCTGAGGCGTGTCAGAAATTCCAGACCGCAATGAATATTCTTGGATATCAACCAGGTGATGTTGAGGTGTTGAAAATAATAAAACAATAAAACAATCATGGATCAATATCAGTATCTGGGCAACTGCACACCTACCCCTCCTCTAACCTAACCCAACATGTATATAATAAGATATGAACTCAATAAATTGACCTTGGCTCCCAATATGTGGCTTCATAGCTCAGTTGGTAGAGCATGCAACCGGTATCGCCGGAGGCTCATGGGTTCGAATCCTGTTGAGGCCTGATTTTTTCAGGCTTCTTCTTTTCAATTGCTTAAATTTGATAATTTTCTCGATGATCACTCCTCACTTTCATCTACAACCGCAGTACAAATATGAATTATTTTCATATAATCTTTACATGTTATAATAAGTTAATAAGTTAGTGTTACTGCTGCGTTAGGGGAGGGGTAGGTGCGCAGTTGCCCAGATACTGATATTGATCTACACATCATGATGAATTATATAATTGTATTAAATTATCTTCAGTTGACACATGACTTGATCATTATTGCTCTTAACTCATTATGTTGTTCTAGCCTTATACTTTTGGATTTTTTTCCAGATCTGTCCTACAAACATAGCCACTGTGTTTTTTTACAGCTTGAAGCAGTATGCACCCTGCACTAAAGCACATTGCTGACATAATTGAGAGAGGAATCAGAGAGCACCGCAGGTTGGAGGCAATAACAGTTTTTTGGACACATTTTCATTCACCGCATGCCTTGCCGTTTACATTTCTTCAAAGCCTTCTTAACATGCATTAAAAAATTAGATGTAAAATAATATTATTATCATTAGATTTATGACAGCAGAAAATTTATATTGTGGTAAATTTTTTAAAAGCCGTGAAAAAGTTGAATCCTGTTTTTGACGACAATGTGTTCAAAAATTGCAACTAAGTTTAATAATGGTCATTATTACATCTACCATGATAAAATAATGACAAGGGAACCTTTTCCCAATATTGATTTAACCCACTGTCATGGGGGACGTCTGCAAATTAGGACATTTTCTGAAAAGAGAAAATTTTCAATTAATATTCAAGTGACATATTCGAACTGTCCTGTATCTATTCTATTTTATATATACCTACAGATTTTAATAGTCTGACACATGTACTGTTTCTGTTGAATATTAGAATTAAGTGTTGGCATGACAACAGAAGGTATTGAGGTCGCAAGTGTGGGGAATACCAAGGTACACTGTTATCAGTCATGTTATGATAATTATATGAAAAAATTTGTGTCATTCAATAGTGCAACTTTCAATAAAATAATAATTGAGGTAAACTTAGTTACCATAGTCACACAAAAAGAAAACTTGTTTCCTATACATGTAAATCATACATTTACAACCTAATGGTTATAAACTCTAATAAACCTGCAGATCTAATCTGAAATAGAAAGAATGTTAACTAAAGTTATACGACAGTGCATTGGCCCTGGGGCTGATGTGAGTCAGGCTGCTTAATAATTAGAATAAATTCCTAGGCCAGTCTTTTGCTTGTTTTTTTTGCCTGGTTTAAAAGCTCTTTTGAATCCACAGGACACAGGTGGAGCTTCAGCATTACAGACTACCAGTAGTCTTTATATTGTGATTGTGGCCTCAGGTTCAAGATTTCTTTTGCTCAGTTCTCTTTCTGTGAGCACATAGTCTCAGAAGAGTTTAGTTAAATGGCGTATATGTTGTAGTTAATTTTTGGTCTCAGTTAATTTTACAATTTTACTAGTTCGTTTTTTTTCTAACTAGGTGATTTTATTTCTAACTTGTTAGTATTCTTTTAACTAGGTGATTTTTTTCCCACTCGCTCACCACCGCCCTAACCCTATCCCAATTCCTAACCCTATTGACCCCCCCTAAACCCTATCCCTAGACCTAGCCCCCCAGATTTTTTTGTTATGTTGCACTCACCTGGATTTGGAACTCCAAACCTCTGACTTTTAAGTCCACCTTCATCTACCACTATGCCACACAAAAGCAATCATTGCAAATTTGGTCATATTTGTTGGTCCAATAAGTTATTGGTCCCAGACTCAACCCTTCCCCTTTGACACAAATTAAAAAAAGTACAAAGCCACAGCACTGAAATGTTGCAGCGGAGAGCAGATAATAAGAGGAAAAGAAACACTGACCGTCAAAATGCATCGTTCGCCTGCCATTTTCTCTGTTTACATGCCTAGCGACCAAGCAACAACGTCTAGTAACATCACCCCGGGACCCGGGGTTGTAAGTTTGCATGTAAACGCGGGCCATTTTTCGACCATGGCTAGGCGGGCTACCTCACCTACCTGGGGCCCCCCACCTCCATGTAAACAGGCCCTAACGTTTGCCCCTTAGTGCTGGGACACCCCAGGATTTCATGGTTAGGAACATCTGGGCTCCTCATAATTTTTCTTAGTATATACCACACATGTCAAGTGAATAGTACTTTTTGCACGCACTTGATTGGCTAGCTCGGAGGTGATTAGCCAAGTACTATTCACCTCCGAGCAGCCGAAGAAAACAAAATGGCTTTTGTCAGTATGTTATCACAAATAAAGTTACTCTTTTGGCTGCTAGTTATTCAGCTTGTGTGGTATATGCTAAATCAATTATTCACCTCAGAGTCAGTGAAAGTGGTGGATATTTTACCTAAGGGGTTCAGAAATTCTTTCGTAACAGCAGCCAAAACATGAACCACTCATGACTAACAAATGAGGAACACTAACCTGGAGGGAATGGATTTTGCTGTAACAGAAACTGCAACTTTTCAAATCCCTGCAATGCAAGAAGAAAACGTTCTTGTTAATCCCATATTACACCAGTTGATGGCTGACTCTGTTCTTTGTGTTCAGTGTTTATTTTATCCTCACTCTGGTGTTCTTTACATGGTGGGTGTGGTTTCACTATTTGAAATGGTTGAAAATATACTGTCACACATAAACTGGTCTCAACATGACAAAAAAAATAAGAATTATAATTGCCAATAGGGATCATGAAACCATCCATGGGACTGTCTGTGTTTATATCTGCCCATCTGTCTGTGTGTGGGTTTGTCTGCCTGCCTCAGTTCCTGCCTGTCTGTCTCCTTATCCATAAATCATCAAGAAACTAAGTCACAGAATCAGACTGTTACCACTGTACCTGTGTTGGATTTTGCCTCCATATTCATTAGGGCCTGGTTATGTAAAGTAACTGGGTCAAGTTCCCTGTAGGGTATGGAGGAAAGACAAATTAAAATTCACATTTTTTGTCTCAGCTACCATTTAAACAGGTGATGTGTGACAAAATAAACCAGGGACATGAGAGTGTATCATAAGGGGTGGTGTCGGTATCAAATAAGAACGATGCATTATACTGCACATGTATAACTTCAGGAAAACCAACCCCTCTGTCTTCTAAAAACAAATTATGCTCTGAAGGAAGCCAGAGTGAAATAATTTAATAAGCTTTCAAGCAATAAGCAAGTCAAAATGTGACATTTAACATGCTTCCTGTTGGCTGTTAGATACATGGTTGAATGTGATGCACAATAAGTCAGAACATTTCATTTTTATTCACCTCTTCAGCTCTTGGAGGCATATCAGTAAGAGCTTCCTGAGCAGAATCAACTGCAGTTTAAGAAAAAACACCAGTTTAATCATCAGGGCCCCGGTTGTTCGAAGGCTGGATAGTGCTATCCACCGGATAAATCGCTATCCAGTGGATAAGTGTTAACAAAACAAACCAAAGCTATTCGCTGGATAGTGAATTTTATCCGGTGGATAGCGTTATTTCAAGCCTTTGAACAACCGGGCCAGGTAAACTGCGGAACTTTGGCACAGTTTCTTCTAAAGAGATAGTATCTGACATTTGCAACATTACAAAGGAAGGTGGTTGTTTGGGGAGAATACTTTCTTTAGATTATTCTTCCAACTGAGTCACTTTTTGTAACATATCCAACTTGGTGTAAACTACATATGTTTTCTCAATACTCAAATTGGCTGTCATCTAGTTGTCTGAAATAACAAAAGTCAGCTTACAGTTCTTGAGCTGGTATTCAATCCCTGCTTTAAGGTTGAATGCTTCAATCAGAGCAGTCTCATGTAAGACCTGTAAAAAAAAACAAATAAAAAAAACACTAGTCTGTATCTAATTTGTACAAACATGTATATGTTGCCGTTAATATTTGGTTTCAGTTAATTTTATAAATTTAACCAGTGTTAGTTTATTTCTAACTAGGTGATTTTATTTTTAACTAGTTAGTTTTTTTCTAACCAGATGATTTTATTTTTAACTGGTTAGTTTTTTCTAACTAGGTGATTTTAGTTTGAACTGGTTAATTTTTTTAAAACTGGGTTGAAATTTTCAAACCAGGTTAATTTGTGTCAAAGGGGAAGGGTGAGTCTGGGACCAATAACTTATTGGACCAACAAATATGACCAAATTTGCAATGATTGCTTGTGTGGCATAGTGGAGATGAAGGTGGACTTAAAAGTCAGAGGTTGGAGTTCAAATCCAGGTGAGTGCAAAATATAAAAAAAAAACTGGGGGGCTACGTCTAGGGATAGGGCTAGGGGGGGTTCAATAGGGTTAGGAATTGGGATAGGGTTAGGGCTGGTGGTGAGCGAGTGGAAAAATCACCTAGTTAAAAGAATACTAACAAGTTAGAAATAAAATCACCTAGTTAGAAAAAAAAACGAACTAGTAAAATTGTAAAATTAACTGAGACCAAAAATTAACTACAACATATACGACCATTTAACTAAACTCTCTGAGACTATGTGCTCACAGAAAGAGAACTGAGCAAAGAAAATCTTGAACATGAGGCCACAATCACAATATAAAGCACTACTGGTAGTCTGTAATGCTGAAGCTCCACCTGTGTCCTGTGGATTCAAATGAGCTTTAAAAACCAGGCAAGCAAAGACTGGCCTAGGAATTTTATTCTAATTATTAAGCAGCCTGACTCACATCAGCCCCAGGGCAAATGGCACTGTCGTATAACTTTAGTTAACATTCTTTCTATTTCAGATAGATCTGCAGGTTATTAGAGGTTAAACCATTAGGTTTGTAATGTATGATTTACATGTATAGGAACAAGTTTTCTTTTTTGGTGTGACTATGGTAACTAAGTTTACCTCAATTATTATTTTATTTGAAAGTTGCACTATTGAATGACACAATTTTTTCAATATAATTATCATAACATGACTGATAACAGTGTACCTTGGTATTCCCCACACTTCGGACCTCAATACCTTCTTGTTGTCATGCCAACACTTAATTCTAATATTCAACAGAAAACAGTACCATGTGTCAGACTATTAAAATCTGTAGGTATATAAATAGAATAGATACAGGACAGTCGAATATGTCACTTGAATATTAATTGAAATTTTCTCTTTCAGAAAATGTCTAATTTTGCAGACGTCCCCATGACAGTGGGTAAATCAATATTGGGGAAAAGTTCCCTTGTCATTATTTTTATCATGTAGATGTAATAATGACCATTTATTAAACTTAGTTGCAATTTTTTGAACACATTGTCGTTCAAACAGTATTCAACTTTTAACGGCTTTAAAAATTTACCACAATATAAATTTCTGCTGTCATAAATGATAATGATAATAATATTATTTTACATCTATTTTTTTAATGCATGGTTAAGAAGGACTTTGAAGAAATGTCAACGGCAAGGCATGCGTGAAAATGTGGTCCAAAAAACTGTTATTGCCTCCAAACCTGGGTGCTCTCTGATTCCTCTCTCTCAATTATGTCAGCAATGTGCTTTAGTGCAGGTGCATACTGCTTCAAGCTGTAAAAACACAGTGCTATGTTGTAGGACAGATCTGGAAAAAAATCAAAAGTATAAGCTAGAACCAACATAAATGATTAAGAATGCAATAATGATCAAGTCATGTGTCAACTGAAGATAATTTAATACAATTATATAATTCATCATGATTGTAGATCAATATCAGTATCTGGGCAACTGCGCAACCTACCCCCCTCCCCTAACGCAGCAGTAAACACTAACTTATTAACTTATTATAACATGTAAAGATTTATATGAAAATATTCATATTTGTACTCTCGGTCGGTTGTAGATGAAAGTGAGGAGTGATCACTCCGAGGAAAATTATCAAATTTAAGCAATTGGAAAGAAGAAGCCTGAAAAAAATCAGGCCATCAACAGGATTCGAACCCATGACCTCCGTCGATACCGGTGCAATGCGCTAACCAACTGAGCTATGAAGCCACATATTGGGAGCAAGGTCAATTTATATTGAGTTCATATCTTATTATAACATGTTGGGTTAGAGGAGGGGTAGGTGTGCAGTTTGCCCCTAGGATACTGATATTGATTCCATGATTGTTTTATTGTTTATATTTATTTTCAACACTCAACATCACCTGGTTGATATCCAAGAAATATTTCATTGCGGTCTGGAATTTCTGACCAAACGCCTCAGCATATCGTCCCTCCTAAAAAAAGTTAGCCCATAACATAACAATTAAATACACTGACAAATGGTTTAAAACTAGCATTTTGGATTGAAATAAAGGACAATTCACTACCTTGTAAAGAAGACATCCTAGATTAAACTTCTGTATCAGGATCATCAGTAGGACACTGCTCCACCATAACTCTGCATGAGTTACCAATACAACAGAAAATGTTTTTTACAGTTTACATGTGGATATATCCGCCAAGTTTTGCACTTGCGGATATAGTCACTAATTTGTATATGTTTGCAGTTAATTTTTTGGTTTCAGGTTAATTTTTACGATTTTAAAGCTAGTTAGTTTTTTTTCTAACTATGTGATTTTATTTTTAACTAGTTAGTTTTTTGTCTAACTAGGTGAATTTTATTTCTTAACTAGGTTCATATTTTTCAAACCAGGGTTTGAAATTTTTCAAACCAGGTTAATTTGTGTCAAAGGGAAGGGTGAGTCTGGGACCAATAACTTATTAGACCAACTCATATGAGCAAATTTGCAACGGATTGACTTGTGTGGCATAGTGGAGATGAAGATGGACTTCAAAGTCAGAGGTCTGGAGTTTCAAATCCAGGTGAGTGCATAATACAAAAAAAAAAACAGGGGTTAGGTAAGTGACCTTTGTTAGAAAAAACTAACTAGTTAAGAATAAAATCACCTAGTTCAGAAAACTAACTAACTAGCAAGATTTTAAAATTAACTGAGACCAAAAATTAATTGCAACATATACAGTATTTGTCTAGCAAAATCAATGGTATGATATGCAGAGCTCAATGTTGTGACCACTGGGGTCACCAATGCGGCCAAATTTTTTCACTGCCCATAAACTTTTCAGGCTTTTCATTGTGAATACTTGTGCTAGCAATTAAATCTGAAAACTAGGAATCAGCTGGCCCCGAGGGTTTTACCTTAAAATCGAGCTCTGATGTATCTCCTATCCTTATCCCCTGTAGCTAATTATATACAGCTGAGCAGACAGTTCATGATGAACAGGAGACTGAGTGGTCGTACGTTTGTCTTTCAGAGCAGCGTGTGTCTTGAAATAATATTTCTGAAAACACTTGTCTGTTTTCTTTTAATTAGTATAATTCTTATTTTTGTGCACCTTTGCCCCTTGTAAATCCTCTTCTCCATACTTTATGGCAGCTTGGAGCTTCAAGACCTTTACATTACAGGACAAAGTAGATATTGCAAAAATTAATTCAAGAAACAAAACAATGCTTTTCTAACCGTACTAACGAGGCTAAATTTATGTTTAAAAAATACAATGTTTACCGATGAGTATCACTTACATCATATCAGAACAGGGTACATACATGTATGTCACAAGAGTAAAAGCATCAGTCAATTGTCATGAGATAACAACTGCTAAGACTCTGAAGTAAGACTTCCAGAATTGGAGTTACTACAAACTAGTAGTAGGGGGGGGGGGGGGATAGTTGGCCCACAAGTGCAGAATTTGTTTCAGTCTAATTAAATGTGCCTATATATCAATAATCACAAAATTAATTAATAAAATTCATTACATATAATAATCAATTCACTGCAAGAAGAAAATCTGTCAGTACTGATTTATATAAAACCTTCTTACCTTTGAATGGTATATAGGATTTTCAATCTGAAATGTTGCTTTCATCGCTTCCGGATACATGAATGCTTTGTACAAAGACTAAGAAGGAAAACAAATACTATAAAATATTAATAATTAATATATTAATTCAAAGTCAAGAATTGAAAAGTTTTAGAACTGTTAGGAATTTTTTTCTGCCTGTTGCAATAGTACAGCAAATTAATTAATTAATGTGATTGATCATTCATTTACCATCAGGTTCCTTATGATATGTCCTATGTACAGTCTATAACATCATTCTCACTGTTAGACAGTGAACACTTGTCATGTAGTAAAAATCTGAGTAAATATGTTCAACTATGTAATTATATGATTTCACATTTAATCCCATGACTTAATCAGAAAAAGTAAAACAACTAGTCTCAGATGTTTAGCAATTCAACAAACCTGAGCATAGGCCAACTTGTACTCATCAACTTCTGGGTGTATCTGTGTCAGCTGACCATAGCTATAGAAAGACAAATAACTCTGTCAATTGAAACTTTCTTGAACAACATAAGTCTTGAATATTTAATGATTTTGTCAGTAGTTTTCTAACAACAACATTATTTCACCCCTAAAAGATGCTACTTTGACATAGACAAACAGCACTTCTCTTAATTTGTTCTTTTTTTTGCAGTACAAATGTAATAGCCAACTGGCATTTCATGGCCTTCTGTCATCAACACCATAAGCAAGAGCAAAATCTGTGTTAGACATCCCAAAGCAAGACAACAAACATCCTAGACCATATCACATGGGATTCCCCCTCTTCCTTAGCTCAAGGCTTTTTACTAACCAGTCAGATGCAGCTTCAAAGCTTTGAACCTGAAAGTAGCAGTACCCTAACAGAGACAGCGCTGCTCTAGACTGAAAATAAAATCAGGAAAATCAGTTAATTATCAATAGTATAGTTTGCAAAGCCAAAACATAAGAGTCAGGGAAGAATCCATAAAAGCTTACAGGAAATGTACCTTAGGGTGGTTTTCCAACTCCTGTGACAGGATTTGAATAGCTTCATGGAACTTTGATTCTTGATCTACAAGATAAGTAAACAAATATAGGGTCTATGATATTTTCTCTCTGTACACTTCCTCCATCTTGCATTTGTGCAAGCATTCGAACATTTCATTTCTTATCACAGATCTTTTCACACAAAATAACCTCTGAATTGCAGCGGATCGAAGGATGTACATGTAGAAATGTAACAAGACCACTGACTTTGTTGTTACAGTAGTACTTCGATCATGTATGTAAGATATCAATGGAAGTAGCCTCAGAGAAAATAATATTATGTTAAAGTGCCACTGAAACGAAATTTTCGTACTCTCTTTTATTAGCCCACTTTGTAGTTTCAAGCGTGCTTAAAATGGTGGTGAACTTTATTTCTTGCAAATCCTTACGGAAAGTGCTTCTTTTAGCTGCCGAAATCGTCTTTTTGGAGCATAACTGTGTCCGGGCTCTGGAACCGAGTTTAAGGACCTTGTGACGTCACTGGTTGTATTCACGATGGAAGCACTAAAGATTCTCTCTTGTTTTCACTTGATTTATTCAAGATTATTCATCCTATTGTCGATACCTACTAGTTTTCTACCTTGTAATTTCTGTCCAACCTTGACAGTAAATTCACATCATAAACGTTGGAGGGCGCAAACGAGTGTAGCTTCGCCAAAATGAATGCTGCAGATTAGAACAGCTTACTATATTTTTCGAACATCTTGAGTACTCGATTGGAGACTTCGAAGACGAGTATGGCAACAATTGTATCACATCCTGAAGCCTAAACACGATATATCGTCGTCTGTTTTCAGCCTGGTTCTGTAATTTGGATTCTCACGTTTATCAAAGGTCGATTAACAAGGTTCAAATATATCCTCGCCCGGGATCCTCGCAAACTTTACTGCATTAAAAGAAGTAAGCGCCTCAGCCATCCGCACAATTATGAAGTTAGTAATGGTCCACAAGCTTTGAGTGGAGTACTTCTTTGCATACAGAGGGCATCTTTTTATGTTACTAATACGGCGTGAGAGTTGCTATGGTAGACAGAGAATATCTTTGAAAATTGTGATCAACAGCAGGGTTCGCTTTATCGCTCTATTATCGCCGCATACGTGTCAGTCAGTGTAATATAAACAAAGTGGAATTTCGCTTCTCGTTTACGCGTATCTCCCAATTACAATATTTATCACGGCCGATGGATTACTTTGAGTTCTTTAACGCGTACTTATATCTATGATCTTCATATAATAGTACCCAAGTTCAAAGCAATTCGTTAAAACGTGACAAGCTTTCACTCCTTTCGAAGGTTCATTTTAAAAACAGAATTCGAACCAATTTGGATATGTCGACATTGTCACGCTTTCTTTCGTTTCCTGAAAACTTACGTGTTGGGTCATGGCAGCTTAGTTTGCCTTTACAGTTTCAAATTTGCTCCCTCCATGTAAAAGTAGAGGGTTTCTTTAATTGTTGATGTTGTGATAACTTGTAGGATGTAGCAGATACAACTGGATAAAGGTCACCATAACACAATCTCGTCTGCGGTGAAACTCGCAAAGCGTCTAGTTTCCTCGAAGCAAAGCGACTCGAAAACTTGAAGCGTTGTTGCTGCCATTCATGCACCAGCACTCCGGATAATATTTTCAAAAGCCGCTTTCTCTTGTTTTAGGTCTTTTTTACTTTATGAGTGTAGACATTGTTAAATTTAATGCTCGCCATTTGACTAAGTGTCCCGAGCATTTTGCGATTTCAGAACTCACACTCGCGTGCTAGCTTTCATAAATTACCTTGGAACTATTCAGTTATAAAATAGACTGAAAAGCCCAGGATCGCCTCTCCACCTCTTCATGGCTAAGGCTACTGTTAGCACCTAATTTAAAGCTCTGAGATGTCCTTAAGATGTTTTTTCGGGGGCTTCGAACGGTATTCTCTTCTCCCATAATCACTCTAAATTTTCAGCGCGGCACGAGACTAATACAACCAGTGACGTCACTAGGCTGTTTTGGCCGCGCCAAGATGGCCGCCAATTTTGACCTTAACCAGCCAACTTCGAACGGCTGAAAAAGCAGTTTTCGCTTACCGTATGCGAAAAAAAAGTCCCCAGTGTTTCCAAGTAAGGTTGAAACTTTATTACTAAGCAAAAATCTCACATATGAAAATTTCGTTTCAGTGGCACTTTAATGCGGTTTATTCATCGGCAGCTCTCTTTCATTTTGAAAGCAAAAACAATCTTGAGCCGGAACTGCAGGAAAATGCATTTTGGGAAATTAACAACTTGTCGCTAAACATAATGGTAACAAACACACAAAACACAATCTTTGGCAGTAAATTGGACTAAAGACATTGGGTGCTCCCTAGCATAAATGGAGGGTGGCAGCAACACACCCTGCAAATGGAGGCAATAAGGGTGGCAGCGACACACCCTAGCAATAACAAGTAACGCAACAAGGGTGGCAGCAACACACCCTAGCAATAATAAGTAACGCAACAAGGGTGGCAGCAACACACGCTAGCAATAATAAGTAACGCAACAAGGGTGGCTGCAACACACCCTGCAAAGTATGGATGAGCCAACAAGTGAGGTGCGTCCCCACCCGGGTGTAAGTGAAAGCTAAGGTGGGGCGAGAACCCCACCCAGCCTGCGACATGCAAGGGAAGTGGCAGGTGTGCACCCAAGCCAGTAGTCCAGCTTTATTGAAATAGGGGGAAAAGGGAAGTGGTGGGACAAAATACAGCACTAAGGCGAAGTAAACTAGATAAAACTTATTGTGCAACATGTACTCGCAAGACAAACAATGAGGCACGCAATTCGGACCTAATGGATATAAGCATACCTTGGTATCGATTACATTTACTAACAATGTCCAGTTGCAATAAAGTACAACTGTTCAATGACACAAAGGTCAGTTTATGTTCTGCTATGCAAAACAAGGCAGCTATATAATAAGTAATGTCACGCGAGGTCTCTTTGTGCGAGATGAGTGTAATAGATGTTTTAGTGGCGATGAAGACGCTGATATGCACTAAGGACCAAGGTTGTGGTAAGCTCCCATTAGTTAACTATATTTTACAGGTAAAATAACCATCAAAACTAAGTTTTTTCTCTAAAACTGAATTCAAGGAAAATGTTTTCATTTTGTAAACTTTGCTGGTATATTTAGGGTGTAAAGAATAAAGAGTAAAATTTGCCATCTACTCATTGCTTTTGTCAGATGCACCAGACATGGAAGGGTCTCGTATACCCAGTACTTCAGATGCTAAAACTCATTTATGAGATAGTGAAAAAAAATGCCCCATAATAAACACTAGGACACACTCAGTTTCAAAATTTTCTGCAGAGAGCACCCCATTACCCTGTGGAGAAGAGGGCGCTCTTCTTCTCTAGTGCCCTATTCCAAAAGGGCGCCATTAGCATGACAAGATAGTGCACCAACCACTTTTAATTACCAATTCCTCCTGCTACTCTTTTTTCAATTTGAAAACCCTAAAGGCATCTGCGGTCGATTGTTGATCATTACCCTTGATCGATACCCTTGATGGACAACTCAATAATTTGATTCCTGACTGGAATCCCATCGTTACTCCGTCGACAATCAATCGACACTTGATCAACTATCAGTTAACTATCAATGGTCAGTAAAGTGTAAACTGACTCACATGCATCGATCGAAAATTAATCAACTGTCAACCAACTGTCGACTTGGATGTCGATGGAGTATCAATCTAGTGTCCACCAAGGTGTCAATATCGATCAAGGGTATGACACTCGACAGCCAATGCCTTCACAGGGACTACACATGTTCCAG
>JAHPZR010054028.1:0-20835 GCA_019787425.1 Platygyra sinensis | reverse complement strand
TGAGCAAGGTAAATAGAGATTGACTGAGTGACAGACTGGTGAGGAGGCTCGACTCCGACATGATGAACAGATCTGAGCAAGGGAGCAGTTTGCTTTCGTAAGTGAAAAGAGAATTAAATTTCAACTTACAGCTCCTCCAAGTTCAATTTTGGCCTTTTCCACTGATTGTTTGCCCAGTTTAATACGCATCTTCAAAGAAGACTGACTGCTTCCAGCTATCAAAAACAAAATAAGGACACTGCATCAGCCTCAACACCTCCCTGTAACTCCAGTTATTGAAGAAGAATTTCTCCTTACAATACCGACACAATATCAAGCACACAGGTGATGAGAATAAGGAATATCATCAACTAAGGGACAATATTGTGATGCATTACCAAATGCTCAGAACTAATAAGAAAAGAAATATATGAGTCTGAGTAAAGAGAATTGAGATTTCAAGATTGGGACACTTCAGCCTGAACGTCATAAAGGAAAGTGCACAAAAGGCTGAATTGAATTTAATACAAATTCTTGCAAGGTAAATTAAAGGAGATGCAATGAAAGTCAGGAGATTTTTTTCAGATTCTGACCTTCCATGTCTGACCCTACTGACTCTCCTTCTTCGCCGTCACCTTCCTAAAAGAAAAAAAATAGAGAAATTAAATCCATCGAAATCCCTCTCAATCTAAGCCATCCGCTTTCCTTTTTGGTTTACTGTCACGTCTCTGACGTTTTTCAGCTACCTATTAATGACAATTTTGGGCATCGTAAAACATCACTTCAAAATAGCGTAACACTGTTCCTTTTAGGACGTTTTCTTACAGTGTCAACGTTGTCATCGTCTTCGTCCTCTCCATCGCTTGCTTCCTTCTCACTTTCCACTTCCGGTTCCGGTATAGCCGACTGAGCCGACTGTAACTCCTCGCCAGCCTGAATCCTTTGCCGAGCATGCGTGAAAATGGACTGTGAAAAAAGGTTTGTAGGTAATTGAAGACCGCGGTTAGAGGAATATGTCTTTCAACATTAACTCCTTTAACATTAAGATGAAAAATGGAAATTGGGTGTTACTTTATGACATAAGAGAGAAGGGAACTTTCTAACGAACATGCAACTCGAAACAAGAGAGTCCATCAATTGTTCCGTTTCAACAAAACCCTGCACGAAGGTTAACTGGCAGGGACGGTACGAATAATTACAGGAAAGGTTAACAAATTTTGGCTCACCTGAAGCTTGATGGAATCTTCATAAATCTAGAAATAAAAAGAAAGACAATTTACACTCCAATTCAACTAAGTAGTCATATAAAGAATGCCTGTATCAGTATACATGCCTTTTTAAAACTAAAAAGCGTCCGTCAACTTATGGAATAACAATTGTAGGATCTTTCACTAAAAATATTGTAATAACATTTATTCCATGAAGATTTTTTCTTTGGATTCGTTTTCAATTAAGCTTTATTTATTTCGGTTTTAATACTATTTACTGAATACCGTGTTGTATAAACTCGAACAATTATTCTCGAGTTTCCTGTCTTCTAAGTAAGTTTTTCATTCACTTCTTAATAAAATTTCAAAGATAAAATAGTACAAAGTAAAAACCTACAATGGATCCCTCAATGTTGTATGTCTGTGCATTCTTGCACATGAGAATGAAATCCTCTTCCAGATCATCCAAGGTGCGGTACTTGTGCGAGTTGATTCTCTCCTGCAACAGATTTAGCGTCACTCACACTCTCTATGTAATTATTCCTTCAAGACAGTTCAATCCATTACAGAAAAGAGCTGGAATATGTTATGTTGTTATAATTAAACTGGAAGTAACTGTTCGTTTCGGTAAACATGCATCAAATGCAGGAACGCAAAGCCCACTCTATCACCTCTCTTACATGTCATTTTTCGTGAAAACCACCAACAACTGTACTTAGTGTTGACGAGACAAAAACTCTGCTAAAGACAGAAATGTTAAACCGCTCTTTGGCACACGCCCTCTTTTCCTAACAGTTTGATGATGATCTCAAGTGTATCATAACCGCTTTTACTACGCACCCCACTCTTGTCAGGTCAGTGATAAAGCTGTTAACGAAAACATTAGGAAAAGCAGGTTCGATTCAAATAAGAAATGACAGAAAGAGCACTAGAGTACCAATTTATTGCCATAGGAGGAGTATAAAAGCCTTACCCGAATCTTTCTGATGTCCACAGGATGCTTGATAATCTGATAGTAGTCTGGTAATTCTTTCCGTGTGGGAAGAACCATGAAGATTTCAGCCAAGTTGCGCGTGGTTGAACTGAGGAGGAACAAACAAAGCAAAAATGAGGAAAAAAGGCTCGCACAGCGTGCATGTGGCTAATGCTAGACTGCGAGCAGTCTCTTTCTTTTTCCTAGCGTATTCCTTGCGTTTATTAGAGCTATCGAGTAGCATGCGGTCTTGCGTTTATTAGAGCTATCGAGTAGCATGCGGCCTTGCGTTTATTAGAGCTATCTTCTTTCCCTGATTTGCATAATATTAACTGAGTTCCGCGCGCGGAGGATTTCAGGAACAAAAACCGAAGACTCGTAGTCTAGGCTAGTGCCGGGTATCACTAAATCTCACTACGATAGTAGGGATGACGGCAACATATCATAGAATCTGATTTGTCCTGAAAGGATCTGACACTGTTCCGCGTCAAGCCGTAAAGCCATAGGGGAGTATACCCATGGAACTTCCTTCGAGGGAATTGATTTGTTTTATACAACAACGAAGTGCAAAAACAGTCGAGATACTCTGGAGGGTCAAAAAATTTTACTTGTAATGATCAAGTCTTTGATTCTTAACTTTCCTGCTTGAATCTGCTATAAAAAGATAAAGAAAAATTAGAGCTGGGAAGGATACTCACTCGTCCACATATCTCACAATGTACTTGATCAGCTTCTTCATCTGCTTTGTCAATTCGGGTGGATTGGGTGCGAGTTTAACTGCAGAAATAAAGCGAAATCTTGGTCTGTCATCTCAAGCAGGGACACAACTATCACCGACGATTCAAGCAAAGAAGAATAGAAGAGCAGAAGCTTCATGGGTGGGGTTGGAGAGAAGAGGAATTTTTGTTGGAAGCTATTAAAGGAAACCTCACTAATAGCCCTTTTCACGGTTAGCTTTTCTCATTTGCATTACAATGAATTCTAGCATGTATGCGAGGCAATTTCGGGCTATTTTGCAGTTTTAGCCCGAAATTGCCTCGCATCCACGTTGGATTACATTGTAATACAAATGAGAAAAATTAACCGTGAAATGGGCTATTCACCACACTCCGATGTTTCAGTGTTCAATTTTATTCTCAGAATGGACTAGGATACAAAAGGATAAAAAATAGGATTAGATGAGCCAGGTATTTGCCACAGACAACGAAAAACGAAACCATGGAGCTCATAATACATGGCTTCCTTCCAGTTAACAGGTACTACTATGTCTGGTTCCAACGCACTAACACCGAGTACATTACAATAACAATGAGTAAAGAAACAAACAGTGAAACAGAATATCATACCAGCTGGTGGCCGTCCTCGCTTCTTCTTTACCTAATAAAAGGAATATTTTAAAAAGACCAGGTTATCTTCAGATCAGGATTGTTGTATTCTTTTTTCTGAGGATGTTTCTCATTGTAGACTACCAGCTTTGCAAGTTACAAAGATCCATTAAAAGCTGTGTTATACAGACACAGAATAAGTTTTGTCGTCATTGTTGCTGGTTTGTATCGCCAGTTTTTTTAGCTAAACAAATCGAAAATTAACGCCAGGGCCGGGTTGTTCAAAGCCTGATTACGTTAAGCCAGGGCTAGCGAGAATTTTGATTTCAGTTTTGTAACTTTTTTGTGAGATGTTCCGTTTATATTGTTTGCAAATGTTAGAAGTGGAACGCATTCTTAAACAACAACAAAAAAATGCTGCAGTTAACGTTTAATTCTGGGTTAACGTTAACCGGCTTTCGAACAACCCGGCCCAGTATGTCAGGTTGGGTTAGTTTTCGTGTACATTTGGAAATCAACTGTCTTCGGGTAAAATTTAACCAAAAATTGTTGTTTAGCCATTACTTGCTGCTTCCCAGTTTGATAATTTAATTTGGCCGTTCTTTAAACAGTGACAACATCAGAGAAATGTGGCTGTACACAAATACCCTCACACAAGAAGAGAGAATTTATGTCGTTCCCCTGGCTTAAAAGGGTTGTACAATACCTTTGGTGCGTCCACTTCTTCTCCTGTTTCAAGCTTTCTCTTCTTAGAGATTTTCTTGACCTTTTGTCGTTCCTCAACTTCATCCAATCGCCCATCTTCTATTGCCTAAAATCGCAACAACAACAACAACAACAACAGGTGAAACAGTGAAAGCAGAAAAGTGTATCATGCAGTTGCTCAGAATAAAGATTTTCTGCCAAATTTCAGACAACCTGATGTTGGTTTGTTCCCGCGTTAAAAAATCCGTTAAGTTCCAAAAAAAACCCGGACTTTCTCTCTTGGACTTTGTACAGAAGAAATAAAGCTTACTGCTGTTGCTGTTGTGACATTGGTAGAGCTTGCTGTTAGTAGGACGAAAATGTGTTGTCAACAAAATGTTTTGTTTTCTACACTTCAACAGTTCTTTTAACTCTTAAGGTAATTCCCCTGAAATAAAACTGACAATAGATTTTCGTTCAAACTTTGCTCACTGAATATTTATCATATGAGAACTTCAATTTTAAAATAAAAAAGGGGGGTGCCCATGCTCATTAAGGAGCACTGAGGCATTGAAAATGACCCATTTTGGCATTATTTAATGCTTATTAGAAGAACGCATTCCTTGTAGTAATTGTAAATTTTTGTGACCGAGACTCATGAGAACACGAATTAAACTGGAGTCATTACATTGTGTCGGACACAAATAAACTTTTTAAGTTTGATTTAGACAGAAAGCTGAATTTTTGATTAAAATTTCAACTAAATTTCTTGACGTGGCTACCATACGGCAAAATAGAAAAGACCGCAGTTTACCTGCTATTTTCGTTATTTATTCAACTTTCAGCAATAGAAATCAGATTAGTCTTTCGTCAAGCAAAGTTTATGATAAGTTGATTACAATGACTGAAAAAAAAGTTGGGGTGCCCGTGCCCGTTGATGAGCTATAGCCATTTTCCAACTGACAGCGCTCAATATCAAGGCAAATCCGCTATGTTTTCAATATGCGCGTGCACGCGGGCGCGCTAAATGACGCCATAAATTATGCGCAGAAAGGATGCGCACTGCAATTGTGAGGAATAACCTTAAAGGGAAGCAATCGTGCATAAAAAATCGACCAGTCACATCAAAGCTAATGCAGGGGAATGGTCATGAAACCCGGCAAACATCAAAGGAGCAAACAAAGATGCCAAGATTTATGTTGGAAGGTCCACGACCCTGCACAATCTTTTGCTCTGCTTTCATACACTATGCTCAGAAGGAAAGACACTACTATGTTTTGTGTACAAAAGCGAACAAAAACATACAACACAAACCTTTGTCGGCTTTCATAACCATTGCTTTCTATTGACTTTGGGTGCATGATGTAATAACTTTATGCGATTTAAATGAAAGATAATAAGTTTTATCAGTATTATCCCTTTTCATACTACATATTTTCCAACCGACCTTAAGCCACTGTCTCTCTGTCAGATGCTCGCAATAAACAACATCTTTACGGACACGTGAGCCACGCCCAAAAATCTTCTCAGATTCCTCTTCCCAAGTCAAGCGTTCAACCTGCAGATTGATAAAAAAAAAGTATTAACTTAGTCTGTTGAAGGTGCAGCGGGCCAAGATTAACTGTCAAAAACGGACATAGATTTTTCCTTGTTATTAACTTTGTACGTATGATAATATCCTGTCATATTAATGAAAATCGCACTCTGGGCAACAAGGCCTTTTCTTGTGCAGTTGCCAGTTTCAGTGAATGTTCGATCCTCCACAGTACGTAAGCACCCAAAAGAGATAATAGCCACACCTTTGGATTGTTTCGTGTTCCAGGTTTTATTATCAAACCCCACTCACTGAAATCAGTTTACCAGTGGTGTTATTGAAAGCCTGGGTTAGTATCGCACACTTTGTACGCCTGACATGCATGAAGAACTACTGTCAGGTTCTAGCAGTGTGCTGCAAGACAATAGGGAGCTTTAGATTGGACTACGAGTAGGAGGTTGAGTACGAGCACGACTTTTCAATTCTAGTTTTCAGGCTTCACATTATCACAAGACATACCCATTTCGTCCCATGAGCTACTAACCCCACCTAAAACCAACATGAAGAACGAAGGCTCTGGAAACGTCACTGGTGCGAATTTCGAAAATCGTACTCGTACTGAATCTCGTACTCGTCGTCCAATCTAAAGTTCCCTAATATCAATAACAACAACCAAATAACAATACCAGTGGTAAGGGGAAATGACAAGTTGGCACTGGAACAGTCAATAGATTGTCTTAAGTTGTAGTAAATTAAATACAAGAGACAGAGTTTAATCTTATTCCCAAACACGGAGAAGAGAGTCAAAAATATGACCCACAGCAGATTATCTCAAGGAACTTTGAGGCGTTTGAATAGAACTGTTTGGAGAAAAGTTGTCGGAGTAAAGTCGAAAATTAAAGGCGACAACCCTGAAAGTTAGTATGAGTAGAAATAGCGCGCTGCTACACGAGCTGAATACTTGAACGAATACAACAACATTGAAAACGTCATTTTATACGTTTGCTTTTTCTTCAGACTTGTGGAACTAAGGTTCTATTCACCATCTGAATCTAGAAAGTTCAATTCAATTCAATTCAATTCAATTCAATCAATTCAATTCAATCATGAAACAGTGAAAGAATAGCTACAGAAAAATGTATTAGGACTAAAAAATCTGATGTGGATGTATCATTGCTAATACTTCACACGTAAAAATTCAAATTTGTATTTTCCTGAAACCAATATGCAAAATTTAAATGAATACCCAGACTATAACTCGGTCTTATCCCACAACCTTTCACGAATAGCTGTATGTGATGTACCTCTTTCTCTACTGCTTGATAATTATATTTTGACAAAAGAAACTAAAACTAATGTAAAAAGCAAGAAAAAGAGCATTTACCTCAGCATCATCTTTGACAATCCAGCGTGGCAGTTCAGCTACTTGCATCAGTCTTGGTCGACGACGGAGTGAGCCTGCTTCCTGTAAACATCAGTAAAAAACACACGTGGCTAACTGACATTTTAGGACAAGGCCTGTCTTCCACAAGCAACACAAGTATAAGCACTAATACAAAAGTTCATCTAAAAACTGAGAGAGACAATCACACACAAACAAAAGGATCAGAGACCAATGCTTGCACTTCTGTTTCTTAGTACCGTATCTTCAGTTTTAAGACTCTTTTTACTGCAGGCTCTAGCTGGCAAAAGATGGCTAGTTTTGATGGCTTTGATACCAAAAAAAGGCAAGACCTTAGATTTTTAAACAACAAATTTAGGGAAAATTCTTTGGATAGATTTCTATTGTGACAGAAATCTTGAGCTCATACTCTAATTCTTCATAAACACGAATGAGCGATACATATAATCACTTACCCTCACTTCCTGTCGTCGTCTTTCAATGTCCATGCGCTTTGAGAAATTGAACACCAGACTCAAGTTACCATTTTTGTCAATTAAATATTCCCCTAGCCCAAAAGGAAGTACTACAACAGGGAGAGAGAGAGAGAAAGAGAAACAGCATCTCTTGTTTGACCACTTTCTTACCTGGTAAATTTCAAATTCTTCTTCCGATCGTGCAATCATTTGATTGATGGTTTCATCATCTGGAACCTCACTTTCTTCCTGCAATTTCAAGTAACAGAAGTTTTTAACTTTTGCTAAAACACACAGATTCACAATAACCGTTATGCATATTGACTCCTTGTTTGGCAAGCAAAATAAAAACCAAAGTCGACAGACACACAAGAAGGTTTTGTTGGGATGAATAGGCCTTTTGCAACAGTTGGTCACGAGACGTGCTTTTCAAGAACACACTGATTAATCATTGGTAATGCATAATGTTATCAGAAATGGAAAGAACAGTTCCAAATAAGCTTACATGCAAATTTTCAGGTTTATATCTTTTAAGGGGAATTTTTATGGATGTTAAAAATTAGAAGGATTTGTATGAGAAGAAGTCGCTTTGCCCTCCAGTCACGCTCCAGTGGTTTTCCATACAAATCCTTGTAATTTTGCAAGTTTTCAAGCTGCCATAAAATCTTTGCCTTTCGGTGTAAGGGCCTAGAAATTTCCATTTTTCCTAATATTTTACCCCTCTTTCTATCTCCAATGGTTATATGCCAGCAGCTTCTTTTGGTAGTGATTAATAACAGAAAAGGTTTCTGGAGGGCAAAGCTTCCTCGCTTCCATACAAAACCTTCTAATTTTTGCAATATTCAAATCGTCATTAAATCTCAACCTTATACGGCATTCATCTGAAAATTGGTGTCCTGGTTATTTAAAACATGCTCTTTCCAGCTCTGAAATTCATTTTGCTGTAGCTAAAAGTTTAGAAATTATCGGTCACGTGACCAACTGTTGCAAAAGGCCTATTCTTTGCTTAGTTGAGAGTTATGTGGCTGAAGGGGGATGGGGTGGGAGGCAAGGCTACTCTCTCTCCCCCGTCCTCTCTCTGCTCTCCTCTTTCTTTCTGCTTTTTCTTTGCCCCACCCTTGACTAGAAAGCCTGTTCACGGGCTGAATGGGACTTTTCCTGTCTTCTGCTCCTTCTGGGATAATTTACTTACACATGGGGGCTGGTTACAGAGATTCACCCTCAAGTGACACTATTTGACAGGTTTTGACAAAACAGATCCCCACCAAACCCTTATAAAAATCAAACAGGAGAAAGAAAATAAATAAAAGCCCAGATCCACCTGAAATATCCAAGTTGGGGGACACCTTGCAGATTTCTGTCCCTTTAACAAGTTGAATTTTACATTATCATTTTCTTTTGGAAAGGGGGCATCTCAAAGATAATTGTAGGATTAAAAGGAGGGGGCAAGATAAAACTTTTTACTATGGAGGCGGTTATAATATATTGCAAGGTCTATCTAATAAATCTCCCTTTCCCCATAAAAAAATGAACGATCCTTTATTTTGTGCTCAATTTTTTGTTAAGAAACCTGCACTTGCAATGATAGAGGCCTAGAGTTGGAAATCTGGGATGCATCCGCCATCTTGGAAATTTCTGGTAATAAAGTGCACCTGATCCCAAAATGTTTTTCCTTCAAATAAATCTTTGGACCTGTTTGAAACACACTGTGCCTTTTAACAAAATCTTGACTTTTTACGCACTGTAAAAGTTACGAAATCTGGCTATCAGCTGTTGCATGACCGAGTTTATAAGGGGCATGGGTCTATTCCTGGTTTGACGTCACAGACCGATTTGCATTGTAGTAAGTCTTTGTAAACATGTATGCAAAGAGGTTTGTGACGTCAAACCAGGAAAAGACTCGCACCCCTTACTTGTTCGGTCGTGCAACAGATGATGGCCAGATTTCGTAACTCTTACAGCCTGTAAAATGTCAAGATTGAGGTTAAAAAGGGGCAAAAAGGCACAATGCGTTTCAAACAGGTATAAAGATTTATTTAAATAAAAAAAAAACATTTTGGGGTTAGGTGCACTTTAACTTTATTAAATTCATAAACTTGAAATGGTATTACTAACAGTTCTCGCCCGTGTTGTCCGAAAGGAAGATACTGATAACGCTATCCACTAAATATTCATCTTGGACCAGATTTTTGTTTTGACCAACACAAGTACCATGATTCCCAGTGTAGTCCCTAACACAAACTGAGGCATGGCATCCTAAACTCCCCGACTGGGGACATTGTGTGAAGTATTTATGAAATAATTGTGTTGAGTTGTGCTCTTGGTTAAGACGAAGCTTTGCTCTTGCAATGGCCCTCTCCACCTAGTTGTACAAATGGGTGCCAACGAATTTAATGCTGGGGGTAAACCTTCAATGGACTGGCATCCCATCCAGGGGGGAGTAAAAACACTTCTAGTCACTTACTGCTAGAGAAATCGGGATAAGCTGTGGCTGTATAATCCATTTGGCCTTACGTAGACAAATACACAAACAAAATCAATACCTCCTCATCATCATTCTCTGTATCGAGAAGTGCCATCAGGAAAGCTCTTCGTTCACTTGATGTGGAGTTCTGGTTAAACATACCAGCTTGGATTACCTACAAGAAAGGCACAAACTTAGTAATCTCTTCTTTAGTTTAGGATTTATTCCAGTGAGTTTACTACTAACCTTCTCATCAACATTGAGCTTGTATCTGGCTGCAGCAAGGATCTTCTCTTCCACACTGTTCACTGTCATGAGCCTCAAAACACGAACTTCATTCTTTTGGCCGATACGATGAGCACGATCCTGGGCTTGGAGATCCTAATGAAGTAAAAACCAAAGTGTAAGGACCTAGTGGTTTAAGAATCTCCTGGTAGAATGTTGTCATTTTAAAACCAAAAGCAAACAAAACTGTTCAGGCAAGCAAGATCAAGCAGGGTTCTATATGTGGGTTATGGAAACTAACCAGTTAAGCCCTACCCAGGGTGGCAGACGCACATTTTTTCTGTTTCACGAATGTGAGGGGGTGGGGAAGGGGAGCATCCTGCTACAAGAGCAAGAATAATTCCCTGGTACCCAGGGTAGGCAAGTACATGCAGGTTTCCAAATTGGCTATGGCAGTTACTGTAATTCATTTTAATCACTAGTAGCTAATTGCAGACAAAAAGCAATGGTAAGCGCATCAAAGCAAGTCCTATTTCTCAAAGTTATACGAAACTCAACAGAGAAAAGCTCCATGGAAACAGACCTGATGCGGGTTCCAGTCACTGTCAAAGATTACGACTGTATCAGCAGCTTGTAAGTTCAACCCCAAGCCTCCAGCTCGTGTGCTCAGTAAGAAGATGAAGTAAGGAGAGTCCTTGGCATTGAACAGGGACAGCAGCTGGCCTCTGTCTTCACTCTTGGTGGTGCCGTCCAGGCGCAGATAAGGAAATCCTACAGAAACAACAGAGAATTTGCTCAAGGTACAGCACTTGCAAAAAAATTTCAGATGATTTTAACTTCATTCAACAAAGTATACCAATGTATTTAACTGTTTGAAAATTTCAAGCATCTGAAAGTGACTGAAATACAGTATAAAACTTTTTATTAAATCCACTTTGAAATCAGTCTAAAACATGTTCTGTAGCCAGAAATTTATGATAGCTATGTTACAGAAGTGTCTGCAAGTTTTGTCTAAAATTTGTCTAAAGTGAGATAAAAAGTGTACAAAAATTATATGTCTGAGATTTTATTGTCCAATTTTTTTTGTAATTAATGTACATGTATGTGCTGTACAGAAAGCCCAGTGGGGTATGAAAAAAATAGGTCCGCGATGCGAACATGTGTGGCTTACGATTTTTAACATATAATTGGAATCCTGTAGTTTTTCCTGTATGTAGATTCGGTTACAATAAAATTGATTCACGTACACGATTAGTAGATGTTTCCCTAACATTGAATTTTAAAGAAAATGTTAAAATGGGTACCGACATTAAATGCATATTATTGCATCTCAAGACAGTAACACCCAGGCGGTGTGTGCACTACGATCGCACTACATTGAGGTTGGATGATTTCCAATATGGCAGCGGAAGCATGGTTATTCGAACAACATAGTTTTTTTTCACTGTTTGCAAGGTATTTAGTTTTGTTGAATTTATTATAACACATCCAACAGTGATTGTACCAGTCAAGTAGTAGTATTTTAGTTTTTTTCACTGTTTGCAAGGTATTTAGTTTTGTTGAATTTATTATAACACATCCAACAGTGATTGTACCAGTCAAGTAGCAGTATTTTAATTCTTCGAAACAGTTGAATTAAAAAAATGTGCAAAGTGTCTGTGAGCCACTCAATTTGGAAAACAAAATAATATATAGATTAAGCAGAGGTCCTGTAGCCCAATTAGGCTAACCCAGGATAAGGTTGAATTTTGATTTGAGTTTTGTAACTTTATGGCATGAGGTTCTCGGTATCATTGGCCTTCTATTTTAAGATTAATAATCACAAAATTACCGATACACAAAACAAAAGCTGCAAAAAAAAAACATTTGTTTAACAGAAACAGTTACAATCTGATTTACTTTTAAACCTGGATTAGAGTTAACAGGCTTCCAAACAACCTAGCTGTTTTAAACAATTTTACCTGACATGAGCCCACGATCCAATCAAAAACCAGTGCATGGTCAGCGGTCAACTTTAATAAAACACGTGACCTCGACGAGCTATAAACTTGAGCCTGCGATATGGCCACATGGTACTGGTCAGCGGAAAACTTGATTTAAGTGATCATAACATGAAGTCAAAAAAAAAAGGTACACGGTAAACCAAGGCTGCATATCTCTATCAACCTATCATTTTGCATTTGGAGTATGGCCGATGGCCGCCATCTTGCGCGACTCCACCGTCACCGTCGTTGTCGCCGTCATGGGTGTGCGCCCACGAGCAATACCGCTAGCCATGATAACCATGAGAAAATCAATTTATGGGTTTCCTTTAGTTTCCTATATGGGTATGGGGTTCCGCTTGGTGGCTCTTCGGGCCGCCAGAGCTCCCGCTGTGAAAGGGTGTCATGAGGTACTTGAAGGTATATTAATAGTTTTACCCGCTAATATTGATGTACGTAGTGTAGTGTGATAGGCGATTACTCGCCAAGCGAAATATTGGGAGTTCAAATCGTTATGGTCCGATTCCAGAAGCTGATTATTTCTCCTTTTCTTTTTCATTGTTTTTTTTTTCTTTTTTCTGTTAGAAATCAGCAAGTTTAGGGGACCGATTGTTTTTTTCGTTTCTTGTTTTAAAATAATGGTCTGTAGCCTTGAATCATTGCTTGTATCGACTGCTTTAAAATCATAATATTATGTTGCAGTCGCTCAATGCTATAGTGATCAAGCTAACTTGTGCCACTGTATTTTCAAAAACTGATCGTCGAGGATCGTCGCGGTTATAAGAAAGGGGTCGCTACCAGAGGTTCGACTGAATTAAACAACACTTAAATAACAAAATAAACATGCTTTTAAATATATAACAAAAATGTAAATGCAATTCAATGTAAAACACAGGGAGTGCTTAGCAATGCTTTGGGCTGTTCGCAGTTCATAATTGCAAGAAAATAAAGTAAATAAGTGTATCATAATATTTGTATTTCGTTTCCCCATTGACGAAAGGTTTAGTTATTTACTTTTAAAAAATTTGAATACTTACAGGCAACCACATTCTTTATTTATTTTTTTTTTCAATTCTTCTTGTTTGTTCAACACGAAGTTGATACAGATTAAATGAAGGCTTCGGTGGAAAAAGGGCGTTAGGTTTTTTACTCAAAAATGAAATTTATCAAAAACGCTCCAAATTTCGCATGCAGTTTTGTTTAGGTGCGTTAGACAATGTTCTGCATGTTTTTTTGCTGAAGTTTGTTTCGTTTTCGAGATATTACGTATGCAAAAAAACCCTGTATTTGTTGTCACGTCAGCACGTGACCGCAAAGACGGTAATTTCACTTAAAATCCAGCAAAATATTGATCTTTTGCAACGTGTAACCTCAAAAAGTGTTGATGTCAGGTTAAAACCGTTAAAACTTTTATTTCACGTTAACGTGCTACCGCAAAGACGTTCGGTTCACTCAAATTACAGCCAGATGTTAATTTCCCGCAATGCGCAAGCTAGACAATGTTGATATCAGGTCATTTACAGAGACTTAAAATTTTGATTTCACATTATCACGCCACCGCAAGGACTTAAACCCTTAGGGTTTTACTTAGGGTTAGGGTTACCGCTCGAAACTAGGGCTAGCGTTGAAGGGTTACAGAACAAGGTTAGGCTTAGAGTTAACGCTTAGGGCTACGGCTTGAAACTAGGGTTACCGCTTGAAACTAGGGTTACGGAACAAGATTAGGCTTAGAGTTAACGCTTAGGGCTACCGCTTGAAACTAGGGTTACCGCTTCAAATAGGGTTACCGCTTGAAACTAAGGTTACGGAACAAGGCTAGGCTTAGAGTTAACGCTTAGGGCTACGGCTTGAAACTAGGGTTACCGCTTGAAACTAGGGTTACGGAACAAGGTTAGGCTTAGAGTTAACGCTTAGGGCTACCGCTTGAA
This sequence comes from Platygyra sinensis, assembly GCA_019787425.1. Classification (NCBI taxonomy): domain Eukaryota; kingdom Metazoa; phylum Cnidaria; class Anthozoa; order Scleractinia; family Merulinidae; genus Platygyra; species Platygyra sinensis. The sequence goes on along the minus strand of JAHPZR010054028.1, from coordinate 6,676 downwards.
ACTAGGGTTACCGCTTGAAATAGGGTTACCGCTTGAAACTAGGGTTACGGAACAAGGTTAGGCTTAGAGTTAACGCTTAGGGCTACCGCTTGAAACTAGGGTTACCGCTTGAAATAGGGTTACCGCTTGAAACTAGGGTTACGGAACAAGGTTAGGCTTAGAGTTAACGTTTAGTGTTACCGCTTGAAACTAGGGTTAGCGTTGAAGGGTGAGGGTTATTGCCGAGGGTTAGCGCTAGCGCTTCATTGTTAGGGTTAGCGCTTCGGATAACGTTAGAGTTAAGGTCAGGACGCGTTAGGGTTAGTGCAGTGTTAGGCCAAGGAGAACAATCAAGATGTAACCTTAAAAAATGTTGATCTCAGGTTTTTAAAACCGTTAAAATTGTGATTTCACGTTATCACGCGACCGCAAAGACGTTAATTTCACTCAAATTACAGCCAGTTCACTTTACGCGATTTCGCGTTAAGGCATGACGGCAAGGATGTTGATTTCACTTCAAATCCAGCAAGCTGTTCATTTCACCCAGCACGTAAACTCGAAAACGTCGATTTCGGGCCTAAATAGGTTAAAATGTTGATTTCACTTTAAAGCGTCACAGCAACTATCTCTATTTCATTTTAACTGCCTGCAACGTATAAGCTTAAAAATGTAGGGCTGACAGATTAACAGATTAACCCTTCTGTGCAACGTACAGGTCTCTCTCCTTACATCTGCATGGCCCCTGATCCCAGAAGTTTAAAACACTACAAATCATGCCGATTTGAAGTAAAATCAACGCAACCTGGATCACAGATCTATGTTTTGAATCAATCGATCGCTTCTTGTTGGCCATTATTATGTTGGAATAAAAAAGGAAAAAAACACGCTCTGTAATTAGTTAAATATTATTGTGATTTACGGAGTCTTGTCTTGTCTTGTCTTGCCGAACGTGATCGAAATGCATGCCGGGAAGGTTCTGTTACACCTCGTGCGCGGGTAAACATGGAGGATGATGCAAGAAAAATTTTATAAGTCTAAAAGCAGTTCTCATTTTCCAAACTTTGAAGCTAGCAACGCTTGGCAAATGGGCCACAACTCACGACAGGGTTTTATTCTTGGGCAAGAACTGCTCTTGGACTTTGCTGCCTGGATCGACCTGACTTCGAACGCTGATAACTGACTTGCCGCTGATATCAGTTGCGTTGGAAGTTACAGAACACGTTTTGCTTCTTTAAAACATGCTGGTGACTTACGGGTTATCAAGGCTTTATGATGCCTATCAACCACCAGGCAGGCTACAAGGTACTTAAAAACAATGCTTAAGATATTAGTCGAAAGAGCTGCACTGCATCATGCATCCATCACTTCTCTTTGCTTTGACGCTCGATCGAAATCCACGTGTTGTCTCACGTCACAATAAGCTGTATAAAAAAATCTCTCCAGATTACCGCTCTATACGCATTTTTTTAAAAATAGATATCTTCATTTTTGAAAAAAGAAAAGGAACAGAGCGAAAAAAAAAAAAAATTGAGCGACCTCGTGTCGAACCGGTGTCACGGCAAAACAAATTCGAATCTGGCCCGTTCAGCGCCTCATCCGCTTGTGCTAACGAAGCAGTAGTAAAAGCTTAAGGTATTATAGTGAGTTGATCGCTTAGCGAAACAAAAGGTTTCTTTTGTTTTCCATTCAACAAAAGGTCCCCAGAGGATGCCCTTGGAAAAATGTGTTTTTTTGCATACGTAATATCTCAAAAAGGAAGCAAACTTCAGGGAAAAAACATGCAGAACATTGTTTGACACACGGAAACAAAACTGCACGCGAAATTTGGAGCGTTTTCGACAAAGTTCACTTTTCAGTAAAAAACCTAACGCCCTTTTTCCACCGAAGCCTTCAAATGATCGCCAAATAAATAATTACAGTATGGAAATAAATAAATCAGGTGATACCATACACCTTGTTATCTTTAAGGTCATTTTGTAACGCTAAGTACTTCACCGGAAATTAATAATTAGCTGGTATCAATGTTTTTTGAGCAGTTCTTTTGAGTTGCTTGTATCCGATACCAAACCCTTGACCTATCGCGTGTGGGACATGCTTGTCGACCTAAACTTGTATGTACAAACCATCATGAGTTTCCTCGTTAGTGCAAATTTATGCGGTACTGGATAAACCACAATGCAACCGTAAAAAACAAAACAGTATAACCTGTACCCAGACCCGTACTGAAGATTCAACCAGTGTAAGAGCGTAAAACTTCTTCCACAATCTATGTTACGCGGACTCAAAAACCACGGGGACTGGAACGAGACAGTCAAAGTCCACTGGACAGCGTGACCTCCGTGAAATTTTGCGGCATCAACAAGGTTTTGTTTTGTTCACATTCAAAGTTTGATGCCTAATGCTGCTCTCTGTGTTCAAAGTTTGATGCCTAATGCCGTTTTCTGTTTGTAATTTTCTAATGTTGGACAAGCTTGGACAAACGCAAGTTCACACCACTTCGTTGAGCTTTCATTTTCCATTTTTTGATATATTTCAAATCACTGATACGTGATTATTTTTCTTATAGCTTCAGATTGTATACCATTACTTTTTCGTAATAAATCCTGAAAATTCCAAGCTTTCCTGTTGTCATTCCCTCGTTCGGCGAACCAATCTACACTTACAACACAAGCTGGGTGTGTCTGTTAGCTTGTGCAGGAGAACTAACTCGTGATACGATCACCTGAAAAAAATTACTTGAACCCAAGCTTACAACCAAGACTACTAGTTCGCCGTAGACACTAAACCACGTGACAGGCACTCAACTCTTGTAGACAAATAAATAAATAAATAAATAAATAAATAAATAAATAAATCAGGTGATGGCATAGGGTGGCTTTACACTTCAGGTAAGCCACACAAAAACAGATTAATTTAGAGAAGAGCGGTTCCCTCAGTGCCATTTAATTCCAGGAGGGAAGTCTAAGGGTTGGGACCTCATCATTGCATTAATTTTAGTAAACATGCCCAGACAATTTCTAATCACACAACAGTGTCAGACAAGGACTGCTCAGACCGTTCCACAGTCTCTTAAGCTTGTAACTGATACATGTGCACGTATCTCAGGTCAGAGTTGTGATATTCATTTCCAGACAGACAGATTTATCCCATTCCTAGCCAATGATGACTCAACCAGCTATATGCCAGTGCAAGGGGGCTGCCCAGTAATATTTACTTTCGATTATTTTACCTTTTCCGGGTTCAAAAGAAGTGTCTACATTGAAATGCCACATGCTATTGAATTACCTTTCCAGTTGAAATAATCCTCAAGAATAGTCATCAGAGATGTCATCTGTGAAAATAACAGCACCCTAACAAGAAAAACACCATAAATCTTCACAGAGAATCCACAGGTCAACCATAATATCTATGCAAGAGACATGCTGTAGCTCTAAGACCATTGGATAATTGATTGACAAATTTTGTCCCTAGCCATGAAAAATAGTCTGAAGTAGTGTCATGGAGAGTTCATAAAGATTACAGTGTATAAGGGTGCTGGGTCTTACTTGATAAGAGAAACGTTCACTAAACAATTCACGCTCAATAATGGGAGACCCCATGAATAAAAGTAAGTTTACCTGTGGCCTTTTCTCTTGAGCTTCGGCAAAATCCTATCAAGGAGATCAAATTTCCCTGACACTCGTACAACATCAGGCCTGTTGGAATAAAAAATACATATCATTTCACCTAAACTTGATGACTACAACTGCATAGCATGTAAGTTATTGGACTTATTCAATCCTATATCAAGGATCAAAACTCCATGTAAGGCAGAACTACTGTACTCTACACAAGTGATATACATTACCCTTGAACAATTCCACTAGGAAAGCCAAGGTGCTCTGCTATGGATTCCTGCAGAAATTCAAACATGAAGGTTCAGAATTCAATAAATGGACCTACATGTACTTATTATTCTGTACTTATTCTGTCTTGGACAAACTCTGCTTCCTTTAAAATTTCACCTTGAAAATCATTGGAAGCCTTCAACACCAGTAGACGTAACTAGTCAATGAGGCACCAAAATTGCTTGATTCAGATTGTACAGAAATTTGAATTAAAAAGAGGTAACAGTGATTGTCAACAACAGGTGAGAGTGATTACCTCTATATGCTGGAACAGAAATGGGTGATTGCAAATCTTCCTGAGCTGCATAATGGTGTTCATCAGAGTCTTTGTTCCTCCGCGGCCCTGTGATGAGGCATTAATAACAAAAGCAAGGTCAGCATTAACTGAAATTTTCAAACACCTGAACCATTCAATACTGCAATAAAATGTTCCAGGTTTTACTATTAAACCCCACTCATGGAGATCTTTTATTTCCAGTGGTGTTAGCAAACTCTGATTCAATATAGCACACCTAGTACACCTGTGATACACAAGTTAGTTCTGCCAGGTTTGAAACAGTGTGCAGTAATCTTCTGTGACACAAGTTTAAGTATTGACAGCAGGTCACAAGATTAGAGGTGCTACACGAGGAAATGTGTTGTTCGTACTCCATCTATCTCAGTTGTAATCATTCTTGTAGGCTTTTGTACATTATGCTTTTATTTCCCCACTAAAATGCTCCACCTTAATGCTCCATTTTTCCCACTAGAATTCTCAGACTGCCCCCAAAGATTTGCTAAAAATTTAACACTTGGTTAATGCTCAAACATAGGGTTTTTTATCACAAACTAAGGTGTTTAAACAAAACGGCTGCCTCAGATTTGATTTAACTACTGATGACATGTTTCTCTCAGTCTTCGCTGGGCCGTATTGGGGTGGCATTTGAATTCTGCAAAATGCCACTAAAATGTTTGAATAATGCTTAATGCATCTGCCTCACTAAAGTGCTAACAAAATGCTAGCATAATGTTGTGTGTCTCCAAAATGAACACCCCTAAGACCCAACATTCACCCGTCTCATCCCAGCCTGAGCACAGTTTATGTCAAATACATCAAGGTCTGGAACTAGAATAAACTAAAGTCTGAAGACACAGACCTTTTTATCCTTCTCTGAGCCATCTGTCAGCAGTACTCCCGCCTTGTGCATGTGGTTGTACAGAATGCGTTGGAGTGATGACATGTCACATTTGACAACATATTCCACCTTAAGCAAGGGGCAAACAGAACATCAAAATTAACTTCAAGACCAAACCTAGTCTTGTTTTTCCCCCACAAGTAATTTCTCATCTGGTGTACAGACTGGATTTCATCATTTACTTGAAAAGTTCTTGGCATTGAAACAACCCATTAAAAACTATTCTGGTCTTCCTACCTTTTCTGGCAGCTGTGATTCCACTTCTTTCTTTAACCGACGCAACAAAAATGGTCGCAGTACCTGCCACAGTCAAATCAAGAGCAATCATTTTTCATTGCAGTACTGTTACACTCAATGCTCTTTTTCATTCAGGATGCCCCATAAAGTGATTGGAACACAACTTTCAAAACTAAACAGTCTGGTGTAGCCAAAACAGTGGCCAACAGCTGGCAGCTGTGTCAATCACTGGGCTTTCTTATTACATACATGTACAAGATTTCTTGGGAAATGGGTATCAGCAGTACACTGGTAGCTAATTTTTTTAAAATTAACTATTGGATGGATGAGCAAGCTAAACTGAACTTTTTCATTATGAACTTTTGTCATGTTTTTGGAAAACTTAAAATAATGATATGGAAACAAACTCGGGAAACATTGCATGAAAGAGAATCAAGTTGTGGTTTTCACGTGAATTGAAGCAGTGCTGCAATGAACATTTCAGTCCACTTAGTATCTCACCTTGTGTAAACGTCGGATGATCAAAATGGTTTCTTCTTCGTTCAGCTCAACCTGCCATAAAAAGAGTGAAATTATACTCCAAGAAACTAAAAAAAACGTCAACAGTCTGAGCAGTGTACTTCTGAAGCTGATCATGAGTAAATTCAAGTTGTTCAAATAGTGCCACGAATTGTGTAAGTTATTGCAAATTGATAGGTTTAGTTATTTTCATTAACTGTAAATATAAAACAAGTATCAGAGTCCCACAGCTATGAAACTGTATGAAAATTGAAAATGTCTTCGGTTTACACAATGATGAGGGTTCCTTTTACGATCCTAGCTGCTGGGGTTTTCTTTATCTGACAGTGATTTCCAAGTGATCAAAGTTTGGAAAAATTTAAATGTAGTTACGATGTAAGTACATAATACATGTATGCTTACATTTGTCTATCACAAAATTATCAATTACATGTAGTTAACTTTGCCTCAGAATTCTTGGTTTATCCTGTCTTAAGTGTGTGCCAGAAGCTCGCACCATTGCATCATTCAAAGAATCTCAATATAATAATAATAAATTTTACAGTACACTTGATTGTTACTTATTGCTAATTCTAACTTTCATCATCAAAGCATTTTCTGATTATTGTGATACTGCAACAGTAAGAGAGCTGAGTGCCAATGAGTTTTAAAGTTGTTTTTTTCATGAGGACATACCTTTTCACCTGTCATTGCAAAGGGTGCATTGAACCACTGTTCAAAAGTACTGCATGACTTGAAGATTGTTGGAAGCAGGAAGTTTAACAAAGCCCACAGCTCTGAGTGCTAATGAGTCTTAAAGTTGTTTTTGTTATGAGGACAATAACCTGCGATCAGGCGTCCCTTACATTTTTTGTCGCTGCGGTAAGGTACGCCTGATAC
>JAHPZR010054027.1:2500-20666 GCA_019787425.1 Platygyra sinensis | reverse complement strand
TTATATTTTCCGTTTTCTAGGTAGGGCTAGCTTTTTTGTCAAAGAAAACCCTGTCCTTTGTGTTTACGTTATCGTTTGGTAATTTGACACTTGGGATTTGTACTGGACTCATAGCAAAAACTCGAGTTTTCAAAGTAAGATATTTTCCAAGATCTCGTACATTAAACTATAAGAACGTTCTAAGGACAACCTTGGCATATTTCCTGGAGAACGTGCAATAAAGTTTGTTCATCACTGTTGCTATTTTCCTGATTGATGATCTGTAAATATTTAGCGTAGCTAAGGGTAAACACTTAAATAAGCAGTCATAGCACCCTTCATTCCTTTCAGTAAAAAACTCCGAGAGCGGTCAAATATGTCAAAACAATTTATCAATTTACATATACCAATACAGGATAATTGAATTGGTTCTTTCCCTTAACAGATAAAGAAAAGTGTAAAACTGCATTTCTGTACATCCTCCAACTAACTAGAATTGACTTGACTGGACTCGTACTGAATTGCAAAACTCATATGTATTAACACTTATTGGACTTAGACTCAAAACTAATTATTTTTGACAGTTGTCGTTGTTACTGGACTCATAGCAAGAACGCATTGAAAATACAGATTTTAAAAAAAAACAATGAGGACATCCTTGACTCGAGGTATCATGGTAGGTCAGGAGCATGGTATCATGATAGGCTCCTGGGTAGGTGGATTTTTGAGAAAAATGCGAAAAATCTTTTTTTCGCTTTTTAAATCGAGAAGACTTAGAAAAATAATTTGCAGAAAGAATGGAGAAAAAAGCTTTTTCACTTTTTGTGATATAGAGGAAAACTGTTTTTGAATCTCACGAAATCTCTTACGGCGCGTTGACAGCTCTAATTAAAATTCGCCGCCAGTTGTCACATGTAATGCGAATTGCGGTGTGATATTTTATTTCCGCACGCGAACCGTTCTCGATCTGGTTGTTTCATCGCAAGTCAAACTTTCCTTCTTGTCAAATTTTCTTTATGTCAGGACGAAAACCCGCAAGAAAACTTTTTGCCCATTTTCGTCTCCGAAGAAGCCGAAGAGGCGAAAATCTGATGGAACGAGCAAGTTCAGCGTTGAACAAGATCTTTGGCACCTGATCTGAACGACTGTGGGTCGCATTGTTTTAAACTAAGAAGAATGGTTGAAGGAACTCGAGGAAACAAATCCCGCCAATGAAGCTGAAGGTCAAAATACAACAAGTGCTAGTTGCACGAAATTGCTGGAGAACGGACGCGATTCCGAAAGTTCCACAGCGAGAGATCGAGTCAAGCACAGATGTAGATGTAGGCGATATAGACCTCGAAATTTCCTCTTTTTGGCTTCACGAGGCATGTATGGTTTCAGAAAATGCCTGGAGAACGAAGAAGTCTAAACTCGAACAACATAATACCAATGCCGCCGACGAAACAATCATGGCATTTTAAATACAAACCTATTTAAACCTAAGTAGTTTTCGCTTCTGGGACGATTTCACTGCAACGAAGACGTCTGTTTACTTCAAGTTAATTGTTGTCATGACCCATAGACCCTTTGCATAAATGGCGTCTAAATTTGAATAACAATACGTGGTACATCCATAGCCTCACACTCATGTGGAATTTCCTTTGTCTTGAAACATGAACGTGAGGTTAAGGATGTACCAAGTATATTGTTATTCAAATTTAGGCGCCATTTATGCAAAGGGTCTATTGTTTTGGTAAACTGACCCATGCCGACATCTGTCAGCGCGGAGGGGATTTTTAACACCTAATCATACCGATCTCGCAAAAGGTTTTTCGTCTTTTTCTCAATGCAACAAAACTGCATATAAGGATGAACATTTTTAGTTCGTTTACGCGTGTCTTCCAACGGAATTGGCTGAAAATCAGCAGGTAAGTTCCATATTACCTCCGTCGAAAAAGCGTGTCGGGCTTTGTTTAATTTCGCGTCCGTTTCAGAGTTATGGCCTTTTAGTGGAAGGAAACACCCGCGTTCAGAACATCAAACTTTAGGAGGGTGTAGAAAAAAAAAACAAACCACATCTGGAAAATCGCCGACACCCTTTTTGAGGGTGATGTGTGACAAAGCATTTCCGATGTAAATCGCACCGCTCCAATGATCCACGTGCGGAAGCGAACCAGTTTAAGCAAAGCAGTGTTTCTGGGCATTTATTTTCATATCACTGCGACAATAACTTTCTAGAAAATTTCAAACATATGATTGTATTCTATAACTATTAAGCTTTCAGAAAATGTATAGGTTGATGGAGTTTTCTTTCAAAGCGCCAGCGTAAGAGCACGATTTCATAACACTGTCAATCCACCTACCATGATACCTCAAGTCCTGGAGCACGTGGGATTTATTTTTCCTATAACTGTTGCTATGATTGATGAACTGTGATGACCTACAGGTGACGTGTAGCTAAGGAAAAAAGACTTAAGTGTGTTGTCTAGTCAAAGTTTTTTTTTTATTATCTTTTCCAATGCCTAAATTAGGTAGTCACGATTTCGTGCTCAGAAATTTCACTGACGTCATTGCACGATGTTGCGGTCTCATACGGCTGAACATTTTCCCGTTTATTTCTCTCGCTGCATTCCTAAAAGCTCAAGTTGGAGCCAAAAGAAATTTCTAAGCCTTCAGGAATCTCTGAACAAAAAGCAATTTTGCAGACAGATCCCCGTTTTCACACCACAGTTCGCTTCAATATGGTATTTTAACCTGATGTAGCCAATAAAAAAAAAGTTTTTGGCCTTTTCGCAATCCAACCAAGTCGGGTCTCAAGTTGGCCTTGAAATACCTCAGGAAGTAATTACGGGGTTCAGGACAACAACCCTAAATGAAACAAGTTGGAATTCCTTTTTGTAATAAAAAAAATAATGAGTCGCCAATCGAGTTCGCCGTTATACACAAAACGAATCAACCTTGAGAGCTTCATTTTTAAAAATTGAAACTGGTCACAGAACCCTCATTATATATCTGTGTCCTTGAGATTCTTTGAACAATCACGTAATATTTCTAGTTGACGCCAAAAGGAATTTTTGAAATCTCTGAACTAGAAGCAATTTTAATCACGTAATATTTCTAGTTGACGCCAAAAGGAATTTTTGAAATCTCTGAACTAGAAGCAATTTTACAGATAAATTCCCTTTTCCACATCACAGTTGGCTTCAATAGCGGGGTATTTTAACTTGGTAAAGCCACACCACAGTTGGTTTCAATAGGATATTTTAACTTGGTGTGGCCAATAAAAATAGCCGTTTGTTGCATTTAAAGATACAAGTCGGGTCCCAAGTTGGCCTTAAAATACCTCAGTGAAGTAACCACGGGTGCTGTCTTGGGCTTTCGACAACAACCGCAAAAGAAACAGGTTGACAGGTTTTTTTTGTAAGAAAAATAAGGGGTTATATACCCATCGAGTTCGTTATTACGCACAAACTGAATCAACCTTGAAAGGCATCTCCTTTAAAGCTGAATTTTGTTACAGAACCCTGATTATATATTTGGGTCCTTGGGATTCTTTGAACAACGCTACTATTTCTAATCCGCACCCTCGTATCGAATTAAAAACCTCATATTTATAACGCTTATCTGTTACTGACTGCTTAATTATTTTTGACAGTTGGGGCTCGTACCGTACTCATAGCAAGAACTCAGGATTTCGAGGTAAGATATTTCCCGGTGCCTCACACATCAATATGGAATGGCTCTTGAACAATGTAACCTCGAAGCTGTTTGGAAAACAAGGTAAATTAAAGGAGTATCTGGCTATATGATATGGCAGTGGAGTTCGAGTGAAAGAGTAAAGCTTCTGAAAGCAGGTCATTTTGTTAAACGTTTAGCATTGTGTAGTACAATGCGGCGATATTCGCATGTAATGGCTTATTGGGTTCCCAACAAAATGCTCGCAGGCATAAGTTCAATAGTGTAATACACAAAACATCCTGACGGTCTAAATCGTTAGTATTCTTGCATTAATAAAACTTACTCGCATATTAAAAAGTGAACATCGGCCGTTAAGATAACCGATCACCTTGCTTCTGTCACCTTACTGTAACGTATGTTGAAGTCAAGTCATCACGGGCGGTCTACAGAGAGCTAAACTGCACTAACATAAAAAGAATTAGTTCCTCCTACCTTGGTTATTCGTGAAGCTGTCTTCTAAAGATAAAAACCTTCTAAAGGTCAAAACCTGCACAGAATAAATTTTGTTCAGCTATAAAAAGATTTAGTTTTTTTTTAAAAAAATGCTAGGCGTAGGGCTACTCCTTACCTGACTTTCTCCGACAGCAAAACTACCTGACTGCTATGAGGACCTTGATTATAACAAGTTGTGGAGGCTATTGATGCGTGGCTCTTTCTATTGTTCCTTAAAGATATTTTCCAGATGATTTATTCCATGGCAATGGTCACGTCCGAATTAAATATTAAGCATTTTTTTTTTTAATTTTCCGTTTTCTAAGCAGGGCGAGTTTTTGTCAAAGAAAACCTTGTTTGTTGCATACAGAAGGTTTAACGGTCGCCGGCGCCGTCTTGATTGTAGGGTAAACGCGGCAAAATTTACAGTGAATGTATGGGAAAAATAGTGATTTTGATGCTCGGTATTTTGAAGAAGGTTAACATTCTACAATTTCTATGAATTACAAACTAAAAGTACTAGCTAAAAGAGGTAACCGATAAAATTTGAGCATTGCACTCTGACAAAGAAAGCCGCAAATTTAAATTTTTATTTTTCATATTTTTGTTCTTAAAATGGAGCCGCCATTCGCGGGAAAATTTAAAAGCATTTGTATAAAAAAACTAAAAAGACGATTTCTCACTTCTCAGCAAACCGATGTCTTTCAAATTTAGTCGGTTAACCGTCTTTTAGGTAATATCTTTAGTTTGCAATTCACATAAATTTTAGAATATCAACCTTCCTAGAGTTATCACGCATCAAAATCACGATTTTTCCCATACATTCACTGTACATTTTGCCGTGTTTGCCCCACTACCAAGATGACGTCGGCGACCGTGAAACCTTCTATTAGAATTTGGCGATTTGACACTTGGGGTTTGTACTGGACTCATAGCAAGAACTCGAGTTTTCAAAGTAAGGTATTTTCCAAGATCTCTTACATTAATTAAACTATGAAAAACGTCTTAGGAGAACTTTGGCGTATCTCCTGGAGAACGTGCAATTAATTTTGTCCATCCCGGCGGCTGTTGCTATTTTCCTGATTGATGATCTGTAAATATTAAGCGTTGCTAAGAATAAGCACTTAAATGACCAGTCATAGCATCCTTCATTGCTTTCAGTGACAAACTCCCAGAGCAGTCACATATGTCAAAACAATTTACCAATTTTATACATATACCGATACAGGATAGTTGAATTGTCCTTTCGCTTTACAGAAAAATAAAAGTGTAAAACTGCATTTTTGTACATGCTCCAGCTTACTAGGATTGACTTGACTGTACTCGTACAAAATTATAAAACTCATATGTATTAACACTTATCTGAGGTAGACTTGAACTTAATTATTTTTGAAAGTTGCATTTGTTACTGAACTCATAAGAAGAACTTAACGAGAATATCAAAAAATTAAACACTAATAGGACATCCTTGAATCAAGTTCTGAAGTTCTGGAGTACGTGTGATTTACTTTGTTCATAACCGTTGCTATTTTCAAGATTTAGTGGTGAACTGTAACGACCACAACTCGCCTCGACTAGCTTACGCTATATGCGAGTTGTACATGTTCTCAGTTTTAAGTGTTAATTATTAATTAAGTTTATTTGTTGTTGTTGTTGTTGTTGTTAGTGAAGATAAGGAAAAAACTTAAGTGTTTTGTTTAGTCGTTTTTCAAAGTTGTTTATTGTTATGGCTTTATATCGTTACCAATGCCAAAATGAGGCAGTTACATTTTCGTTCTCAGAAATTTCATTGACGTCATTACACGATCTTGCGGTCTCATACGGCTGAACATATTCCTGTTTATTTCTCTCGCTGCTTTCCTAAAAACTTGAGTTGAAGCCAAAAGAAATTATTTTTAGCCCGCAGGAATCTCTAAACTAAAAGCAATTTTACAGACATATTCTTGTTTTCACACCACAGTTGGCTTCAATATGGTATTTTACCTTGGTGCAGCCAATAAAAATAGCCATTTTTGGCCTTTTCAAACAAGTCGGGTCCCAGATTGGCCTTGAAATACCTCAGTAAATTAATTACGGGGCTCGAGACAACAACCGCAAATAAATCAAGTTGAGATTCTTATTTTGTAAAAAAAATAATAAGTCGCCCATCGAGTTCGCCGTTACGCACAAAACGAATCAACCTTGAGAGCCTCATTTCTTAAAATTGAAATTGGTCACAGAGCCCTCATTATATATTTGTGTCCTTGAGATTCTTTGAACAATCACGTTACTCTTTCTTGTTGAAGCCAAAAGGAGTTTTTGAAATCTCTGAACTAGAAGCAATTTTACAGATAAATTCCCTTTTCCACATCACAGTTGGCTTCAATAGCGGGGTATTTTAACTTGGTAAAGCCAATAAAAATAGCAGTTTTTGGCATTCTGAAGATTCAAGTCGGGTCCGAAGTTGGCCTTAAAATGCTCGTTGAAGTAACTACTGGTGTTGGCTTGGGCTCGGGAACACAACCCCAAATGAAACAGGTTGAGAGATTTATTTTGTAAAAAAATAAGGGTTTAAAGGAGATGCCTTTCAAGGTTGATTCAGTTTGTGCGTAATAACGAACTCGATGGGTATATAACCCCTTATTTTTCTTACAAAAAAAAACCTGTCAACCTGTTTCTTTTGCGGTTGTTGTCGAAAGCCCAAGACAGCACCCGTGGTTACTTCACTGAGGTATTTTAAGGCCAACTTGGGACCCGACTTGTATCTTTAAATGCAACAAACGGCTATTTTTATTGGCCACACCAAGTTAAAATATCCTATTGAAACCAACTGTGGTGTGGCTTTACCAAGTTAAAATACCCCGCTATTGAAGCCAACTGTGATGTGGAAAAGGGAATTTATCTGTAAAATTGCTTCTAGTTCAGAGATTTCAAAAATTCCTTTTGGCGTCAACTAGAAATATTACGTGATTAAAATTGCTTCTAGTTCAGAGATTTCAAAAATTCCTTTTGGCGTCAACTAGAAATATTACGTGATTGTTCAAAGAATCTCAAGGACACAGATATATAATGAGGGTTCTGTGACCAGTTTCAATTTTTAAAAATGAAGCTCTCAAGGTTGATTCGTTTTGTGTATAACGGCGAACTCGATTGGCGACTCATTATTTTTTTTATTACAAAAAGGAATTCCAACTTGTTTCATTTAGGGTTGTTGTCCTGAACCCCGTAATTACTTCCTGAGGTATTTCAAGGCCAACTTGAGACCCGACTTGGTTGGATTGCGAAAAGGCCAAAAACTTTTTTTTTTATTGGCTACATCAGGTTAAAATACCATATTGAAGCGAACTGTGGTGTGAAAACGGGGATCTGTCTGCAAAATTGCTTTTTGTTCAGAGATTCCTGAAGGCTTAGAAATTTCTTTTGGCTCCAACTTGAGCTTTTAGGAATGCAGCGAGAGAAATAAACGGGAAAATGTTCAGCCGTATGAGACCGCAACATCGTGCAATGACGTCAGTGAAATTTCTGAGCACGAAATCGTGACTACCTAATTTAGGCATTGGAAAAGATAATAAAAAAAAAACTTTGACTAGACAACACACTTAAGTCTTTTTTCCTTAGCTACACGTCACCTGTAGGTCATCACAGTTCATCAATCATAGCAACAGTTATAGGAAAAATAAATCCCACGTGCTCCAGGACTTGAGGTATCATGGTAGGTGGATTGACAGTGTTATGAAATCGTGCTCTTACGCTGGCGCTTTGAAAGAAAACTCCATCAACCTATACATTTTCTGAAAGCTTAATAGTTATAGAATACAATCATATGTTTGAAATTTTCTAGAAAGTTATTGTCGCAGTGATATGAAAATAAATGCCCAGAAACACTGCTTTGCTTAAACTGGTTCGCTTCCGCACGTGGAATCATTGGAGCGGTGCGATTTACATCGGAAATGCTTTGTCACACATCACCCTCAAAAAGGGTGTCGGCGATTTTCCAGATGTGGTTTGTTTTTTTTTTCTACACCCTCCTAAAGTTTGATGTTCTGAACGCGGGTGTTTCCTTCCACTAAAAGGCCATAACTCTGAAACGGACGCGAAATTAAACAAAGCCCGACACGCTTTTTCGACGGAGGTAATAAGGAACTTACCTGCTGATTTTCAGCCAATTCCGTTGGAAGACACGCGTAAACGAACTAAAAATGTTCATCCTTATATGCAGTTTTGTTGCATTGAGAAAAAGACGAAAAACCTTTTGCGAGATCGGTATGATTAGGTGTTAAAAATCCCCTCCGCGCTGACAGATGTCGGCATGGGTCAGTTTACCAAAACAATAGACCTTTGCATAAATGGCGCCTAAATTTGAATAACAATATACTTGGTACATCCTTAGCCTCACGTTCATGTTTCAAGACAAAGGAAATTTCACATGAGTGTGAGGCTATGGATGTACCACGTATTGTTATTCAAATTTAGACGCCATTTATGCAAAGGGTCTATGGGTCATGACAACAATTAACTTGAAGTAAACAGACGTCTTCGTTGCAGTGAAATCGTCCCAGAAGCGAAAACTACTTAGGTTTAAATAGGTTTGTATTTAAAATGCCATGATTGTTTCGTCGGCGGCATTGGTATTATGTTGTTCGAGTTTAGACTTCTTCGTTCTCCAGGCATTTTCTGAAACCATACATGCCTCGTGAAGCCAAAAAGAGGAAATTTCGAGGTCTATATCGCCTACATCTACATCTGTGCTTGACTCGATCTCTCGCTGTGGAACTTTCGGAATCGCGTCCGTTCTCCAGCAATTTCGAGCAACTAGCACTTGTTGTATTTTGACCTTCAGCTTCATTGGCGGGATTTGTTTCCTCGAGTTCCTTCAACCATTCTTCTTAGTTTAAAACAATGCGACCCACAGTCGTTCAGATCAGGTGCCAAAGATCTTGTTCAACGCTGAACTTGCTCGTTCCACCAGATTTTCGCCTCTTCGGCTTCTTCGGAGACGAAAATGGGCAAAAAGTTTTCTTGCGGGTTTTCGTCCTGACATAAAGAAAATTTGACAAGAAGGAAAGTTTGACTTGCGATGAAACAACCAGATCGAGAACGGTTCGCGTGCGGAAATAAAATATCACACCGCAATTCGCATTACATGTGACAACTGGCGGCGAATTTTAATTAGAGCTGTCAACGCGCCGTAAGAGATTTCGTGAGATTCAAAAACAGTTTTCCTCTATATCATAAAAAGTGAAAAAGCTTTTTTCTCCATTCTTTCTGCAAATTATTTTTCTAAGTCTTCTCGATTTAAAAAGCGAAAAAAAGGTTTTTCGCATTTTTCTCAAAAATCCACCTACCCAGGAGCCTATCATGATACCATGCTCCTGACCTACCATGATACCTCGAGTCAAGGATGTCCTCATTGTTTTTTTTTAAATCTGTATTTTCAATGCGTTCTTGCTATGAGTCCAGTAACAACGACAACTGTCAAAAATAATTAGTTTTGAGTCTAAGTCCAATAAGTGTTAATACATATGAGTTTTGCAATTCAGTACGAGTCCAGTCAAGTCAATTCTAGTTAGTTGGAGGATGTACAGAAATGCAGTTTTACACTTTTCTTTATCTGTTAAGGGAAAGAACCAATTCAATTATCCTGTATTGGTATATGTAAATTGATAAATTGTTTTGACATATTTGACCGCTCTCGGAGTTTTTTACTGAAAGGAATGAAGGGTGCTATGACTGCTTATTTAAGTGTTTACCCTTAGCTACGCTAAATATTTACAGATCATCAACCAGGAAAATAGCAACAGTGATGAACAAACTTTATTGCACGTTCTCCAGGAAATATGCAAAGGTTGTCCTTAGAACGTTCTTATAGTTTAATGTACGAGATCTTGGAAAATATCTTACTTTGAAAACTCGAGTTTTTGCTATGAGTCCAGTACAAATCCCAAGTGTCAAATTACCAAACGATAACGTAAACACAAAGAACAGGGTTTTCTTTGACAAAAAAGCTAGCCCTACCTAGAAAACGGAAAATATAAAAGAAAAATGCTTAACAGGGAATGTCCACTAGGACCGAGCCAGTCGTGGCACATGATGAAAAATCAAAATTTTTCATATTCTTCCCAGAGATAGCCTATGGTAAGCCTAGAAACGTGGTGTGATTTTTTTCTTGAAATATTTTTTTAAACCCGCTAAAAAATCAAAAATCCGTTGTGGTCCCACATCTGGTCAAAAACACGCAAAATTCAGTGACTAATACCTTATCATAAACTTCGCTCTGGTTAATCCCCATCAAAATAATACTCCAGTTTGAGCCTGGAAATTTATTTTTGAGGAGTTTACAAGTCTTTTGAGGCCAATTATACTTCCGTTGGTTAATTTTCAAGGCGACGACGAGCCGCTTAAAATCACCAAAATTCACTTCCTAAAAATTCTTAATTATGCACACTTTTTCAATCGGCAAATTCGCTACCCGGTAAAACACCAAAACACCTAAGATTGTGACGTTTCGAAAGACGAAATGTCAGTGTAAAAGCTGGTATAAAAATTATTTTCGGGCTTTACATCAGCGCTGAGTACTAACGCTGTCAAAATCGTGATAATCACAGCACTAACCTGCTAGAAAACGAAAACAATAGGCAAGTGCCTGTGACCAGATAATCAAAAGGAACCTGAAAATGTCTTCTTGAATTTGATTTCCTCGGTATTTGGACGTAAACTATGGTAGAAAAGTCATGTTTAGCTCACCTTCTGTAATTACATTCAAGTATTAGTGCTGGCGTATTCAGAATCCTACACGATAACCATTGCGATGAGTGGAGTTCGATAAAGTTCATCCTCCTTACTGACATTCAATCAATGCCTCCAAGATAATCCACCCCATTCCTAACCTCATTGCTAGCCCTTGTTCTTAAACAACAATCCATAAAAGTAGTGAAGCCTTCCAGCGTCAGTCCCTTGCTTGCTAAAACGAAATACTCACGTGCTGTTCCAATCCTTGCGCATGTTGCATGCTGAAATGGTAATTTTAGCGTCCGAAGTGGATCTAATTTGTCTGTCACGCAATAGTCACTTGAAGGGATTTTTGTCACGCATTGCCAAAAATGGTTAAAAAGAATAATAAATAGAAAGATTCAATGAGACGTTCAAAGGAAAAAAAAATATTTTAAAGCCAAAAGGATCCAAACGTGACCCGTAAAATATGGCGCGGAAATTTCCCGGCGGAGAAACTGTGCATTTATGTGTTCTGGGCTCGGAAGGGGGTTGGGATTACTCTGCTATATGGGCTATCAGAGGTATGGGTGGTCGCAAAGGGTATGGCTTTTGGGCTGTTTATGTCTAAAAAAGGTGTAAATTTTATACACATTGGACTGAAATAGGGTGTGTTTTTCACCCTGGCTTGGCACTAGGCATTTTGTTTACAATCATGACTCAATCAGTTTAAGGTCTGGGTCAGGAATTTAAAGTAGAAATATGGTTGGACAGGTATATTTTGTTTTATCAAGCTGAACTTTTCCCTGATCATAAATCTCGGCGTCCTGCCGTGCCCTAACATGCTACTTTGACCACGAAACATGTCACGTGATTATTTTGTTAAAATTTGGTAAATCGGCGAATAGCCCTTTTCACGGTTAGCTTTCCTCATTTGCATTACAATAAAATCTAGCATGTATGCGAGGCAATTTTGGGCTATTTCGCACTTTTAGCCCGAAATAGACCTTTTTCGCTTGTACATTTTGTTTTCCCAATACAGATCATGTGATGATACTCAGGAGATTTGATCCTTTGTCTTGTTCATTAAAAAGAGTACATGCAGACATATTCATGCTTACATGTACCCTTTTTAATGAACAAAACAAAAGGTCAAATCTCCTGAGTATCATCACATGATCTGTATTGGGAAAACAAAATGTACAAGCGAAAAAGGTCTATTGCCTCGCATTCACGTTAATTTCATTGTAATGCAAATGAGAAAAATTAACCGTGAAAAGGGCTATTGGCGGCAAATTTTAAGTCTATTGATCAATAAATGAGCGTTTTCGCCGCAAATTGAAATTATCTACCTTGCTACGTCTGGAATGATCTTCCTAGATTTTAATTTTAGAAGATATAAATGATCAAAAGTCGATTTTAATTAAAAAAAGACGACCTTTTACCCTATTTCTATTTTTCTCTGTGAGAAGAGGGACGTTCATTCCAAACGTGGGAGGATGAAAGTAATTGACCTACGTCTAAACCGCGTTATTGCAGGATGATATTACTAAAAGCCTCCACCAATTTCTCAAATAATGGCTTTTTTGCGCTTAACGTCACGTGGTATGTCACGTGACCCCTCAGAAGTACTAATTCTACTTTAAAATGTTCACGACGTTGCCAAAAATGTAAAACTGGACGTGCTAATTAGAATTCGACAAAAAAGGTTACAGGAGCCATTCTTGAGATACAAACCCATATATCTGAAATAAAGGGTGTTTGAAATGGGTTATTCTTTTGTAATAGTAATCGTTAACGTCACAAACTTGCTTGAGAGGCGGGTGGCCACATGCCGGATCGAGCGGTCCGGGTTTGAGCTCTGGCCTGGGGCCGCCTCGCGTTATGTTCTTGGGCAGGTCATTTTACTCTCACAATGCCTCTCTCCAGCCAGGTGTATAAATGGGTACCGGCAAACTTAATGCTGGGGGTAATCCCGCGACAGCCTGGCATCCAATCCAGCGGGGAGTAGAAATACCCCCAGTCGCTTCATGCTGCAGAAACCGGGATAAACTCCGGCCTGATGAGCCACTAGGCTCGTATTCAGAGTGAACTCTACTTTACAACTAGATACTAATCTTTATCCATCGAAAGAGAAATTCTGAAAAATGTGCAAACCGTTATGAGCTGCTGCGTACATAAGTACAACGCGAAAACAAACCATGCCTCTGTGGGATTCATCTCGTCATAGACATAAAATATTCTCAAAAAGCTGAAAGACTAAGTTCACGCCATGAAATGTCTCCGTCATCTAAATATAACTTTTTGCAATGAAACGAGGTAAATGGATAAACATTTTTTTTTTTGTACACTCAGTACATGACAATTTGATCAGTTTTCTCACTTCTCGCGTGGCACATGACACAAAGCACGTAATCGATCGGCTTTACACCGCTAGGTTAAAAAATTAAGGCTATGTTCTGAGAGAAATGCATGAGTAGTTTTAGCGTATGGATTACAGCACATCAGTCATTTTTTTTTTCTGTTTGAAATCATTGCATGGTTTTTTTTTTTTTTTTTGCAGAACTCCGACACTGAACCGTAAGACCACAAAATATCGTAAAAGAATGGCTGTATGAAAATGTAAACAAACAATTCCTAGCAAAAAGTGTGATTTGCATTGAGAAACCCACTGCAATGGAAAATGAACTTGTTTAAAACGAATAAGTACCAGTTTTGTTTTCCATGTTAAAATCATTGAAGAGGAAACTTCTGTGCACATAATGTTGTAGATGGGATAAAAATCAAACGTTATTGCAGCTGTATAGGCGCTAGTCCATTGTCACAGTTTGACTATGATTGAATTGCGCGATATCTTCTCGTTAGACAACCATCCAATTTGAGCAGTTTTCGTGCGATTTCTGGCCCTGCGATATATTTTACGGTTCACGTTCGGATTCTTTAAAGTTTTCCGTATCGCTAACCGCGTGAAGGGTCGCAGAGGTATGTTGTCATAGGTTTCAAATAAAAATGGTTTGCTTTGAACGTCTTAATAAATCTCTTGATTCAGTTTTTGGCAATGCGTGACAAAATCCCATCAATTGACCATTACGTGACATAGAAATGAAGTCCAACATCAAACGCCATATTTACATTTCGACGAGAAGAGAACATAAGGTTTTCTCTTTACAAGCAAGAGACTGACGCTAGAAGGCTTCACTACTTTTATGGATTGCTGTTTTAGAACAAGGGACAGAAAGGTGCTGGATTTTCTCGGATTCATTGGTTGAATGTCAATGAGAAAATGATGTACTTCCCCGAACACCACGCGCCGCAATGATTATCGTGCTTGTAGGATTCTGAATATGCCAGTACTTAAATGTAATGTTTCACAGAAGGTAAGCTTAAACATGACTTTTCTGCCATAGTTTATGTCCAAATACCGAGGAAATCATATACAAGAAGACATTTTCAGGTTCCTTTTGATTATCGAATCCCAGACGCTTGCCTATTGTTTTCGTTTCTAGCAGGTTAGTGTTGTGATTATCACGATTTTGACAGCGTTAGTACTCAGCGCTGATGTAAAGCCCGAAAATAATTTTTATACCAGCTTTTACACTGACATTTCGTCTTTCAAAACGTCACAATCTTAGGTATTTCGGTGTTTTACCGGGTAGCGAATTTGCCGATTGAAAAAGTGTGCATAATTAAGAATTTTTTAGGAAGTGAATTTTGGTGATTTTAAGCGGCTCTTCGTGACCTTGAAAATTAACCCACAGAGGTATAATTGGCCTCAAACGACTTGTAAACTCCTCAAAAATAAATTTACAGGCTCAAACTGGAGTATTATTTTGATGGGGATTAAACAGAGCGAAGTTCATGATAAGGTATTACTCACTGAATTTTGAGTGTTTTTGACCAGACGTGGGACCACAACGGATTTTTGATTTTTTAGCGGGTTTAAAAAAATATTTCAAGAAAAAAATCACACCACGTTTCTAGGCTTACCATAGGCTATCTCTGGGAAGAATATGAAAAATTTTGATTTTTCATCATGTGCCACATATTTTTGATATGGCTCGGTCCTAGTAGACATTCCCTCTTAAGGCTTAAAATGACCTTTATGAATGAACTGAACTTTGTCGCTTCATTTAAAGAGTACGTTTCTAGATAAAAAACTAAGTACATTCCCGAGAATGAAGAACATGAAGGCAGAAACCGACACAACGTAGAATGATTTTTGAAGGTGTACTATATTTCGGCTGGCCAAACCAGCCTTCTTCAGGTACAATGGGAGTTTTACATTGGCACGTGTTTTTATGTAGCATATTACCGGAAATACGTAAAAATAGTTGACAGTGTGAATTAAAGATAAACATATGGTGAAATAAAATAATAAATTTACATAATAAAAGAAAACAGTTAAAATGTTTCTTCACGGATGTTAAGACCGTCAGGATCTAGTGTTCTGCCTTTTTGAATTAAAAAAGCCTCCCTGGCCTGGCGAAAAGAGTCTCGGTTAGAGAAGATTCTTTCGATGGGTATTAATTGCATGTCGTTAGCAGTGTGGTTAGGAGAGGACAGGAAATGTTCTGCGGCAGTAGTAGGTTTAGATTTGGTGTTAGGGTTATCTATTGTACGGCGGTGTTCATTAAATCGGTCTTTTAAACGTCGTTTCGTCTCTCCTATGTATTGTAAATTACAGCGGTTACATTGAATCATGTAGATGAGGTTTTTAGTGTCACAGGTCAGGTTAGATTTTATGGAGCGCGTTTCGCCGGTGGAAAAGAAGGTATATGTAGTGAGTCCGTGAGAAATGTAGGGACAAGTAGCGAAGTTTTTGCCACAACGGAAGGAACCAGAAGGAAGTTGTGGGTTGGCAGAATTAGAGGAGATTTTAGCTGTGACAAGTAAATTACGGAGGTTGGGGGAGCGTCTGAAGGCTACTACAGGTAGATGCTGAAAACTGACTTTTTTTGAATGAGAATTTTCATGGGAGATGGCATTGTAAGGTCATTCCGTGAGAGTAGGTAACTTATAAAAATCGAATGTTACCACGTATCTGACGAAAAAAAAAAGCACTCTTGTCAGTCTGCATTTTGTACTCAGTCTGCATTTTGTACCTAATCTGTATTTTGTACCCGGTCTGCAGTCTGCATTTTGTACTGACCGATATCGAAATACTCCAACCACACTCTACTCACGGATAAAGACAGGAATCGATCCGACTTCTCATTGGACGAGTGAACAATGGACTCTCTTATTAGCACGTCGTTCGGAATACCGCTGGGACAATCGCCTGCTTCTCATAGAGATCGATCTTCGTACAATTCTTTGTACAAAGTTAGAAATATATCTGCAAATCGAAAGGAAAGGCCCAGTTGTTGCTCACTTATATTTAGTTTAAGTCATTTTTGTTGTTTCGTTTCCTCAGAAACGAAACGGTATTGTTTTCAGTTCAGGGGTGAACTATTTACATAGTGGACGTAATATCCAATCAGAGTAAAGGTCGTAATTGTAAATGTAAATACGGCGGCAAAATTTCCGCCCAAATTCTGTGCATCAAAATGCAACATTTCAATTATTGCCTTATTCGAAATGGGGAATTATTGATTGAGACTCGCTTTATCGGTATATCACACAAGAAAACTACGAACTAGACTTCTAATCGCGTAGTGATAGTAAAAGGGAAATATATTTTCGAGGTAGAGACGCCGCCACACCACGCGATTTCACCCTCAATGAGATATTTTAAGCCGATTGAAGCAGTTAGTTTTGTTTAGTTCAACAAAGAAATGGTACTGTTTTTCGTTTTAGAGTGATTTATTGACATAGTGAAAATGAGAGTAATTCGCAAGATAAACATGCGCAGCAAAAACATCCTGTTGAAACTAAATTTAATTTCGAGTCACGGAAGCAAAAGGAACGTAAAATGGCACTGAAGGCAGAAATAACTGAATACTTAAATGTTTCAAGTCAGACTGAAACGCTGTGATTCTAAAGAGACGAAGATATCTGTTTCCTTGCTTGATTTTGATGTGATTAAGATCACAATGGCGACATAACTTTGGTGAAATCGGACTTGCTCAGGAATAACAATCCCGCCGATTTTCTGTGGATACTTACGGGAAAAGAACACGCACTTGGAACGCTTGAATGATGCCAGGGACAGAAACGATATTCTGTGGAAGGTAACTAATTCATCAAATTGTATTTCAATTAACCTTGCTATATTGCAAAAGAGGTACAATATGGCTTTCTTATAAGGTATCGAGATTTTGTAGATTTAATTGAATTTGTCAAATTTTCCGTCACAATTTGAGAAACTTCACTTCTTGTGGAGCGCGTCCTATCATAAGCTTTTAGAAATAACCATCTTTTTGTTTTGAGGTACCGTGACTGAGCTGGTTTCCATGAAAACACCAATAACATTTGTATTTTGGCTTCATAAATAAGCCGAAGGTGGACTGTGTAAATAATTGCATAACTCTCGTCACACGTAACACGTCCTTTTTGAAAAGAAAAATATATTGCAGCAACGACAACAAAATGAAGAGTGCCGAGGCAGCCATTCGAATCAAGCACTTCCTGGCACAGAAATAGAAAAATTATGTGTCAAATGCTTTTACCTCTTAGCGCTATTTAGCCTCACACACAATAATTTCGAATTTGCGAAAATTTGGCGGGGCCGTGCGGCCTGCTTCCTGAAGCATTTACCCTGCTTAATTAATTAAGACCAAAATCTGCGATTTTTCAACCCTATTTATGACCTGTCCCTTAAATGTATGCCCTATCGCAAACCTGGCTTAGTGCCCTATATCATAAAATTTGAGATTCCTGGAACTCCTGCCTTATCAACTCGTATTGTTTGATTCCTGGTCTTATCGATAATGCTGAAAAACTAGCTTCTTTTAAAAAGACTGAACATACCAAATGCAAGAGTAAAGTGCAAAACCATGCCCAGTTTGAGACCAAAATGACCAAATACTCTATTTTTGACCTAAATGTCTCAAAAAAACAAAACAAAAAAAACATACCCTCTCAGGCTGGACATACCTATACCCATATATGGCAGTACCCTTCTCTCCTTGGGCAGAGTCACAGGAAAGTGTCACAAATAAATACATTTCGAAGTGCGGTAAAGTGTAGAAAACTTGAATCAGTTTATAGCCCGTCCTTTTCTACCATAGTTTCAGAACTATATCCCGCCTCGACGAAAAACCCCAAGCTCTGGCAACTAAGCGAATCACAAAGCAGTGCATTAGTATGGCGCTTTGTTAGGGTCAAAATTCAGACTAGTGAATTCGTCACTTAGTGAAATTTGTTGCATCATAATTTCACCTCTTACTCAAATTTACTATACCTTGAA
>JAHPZR010054026.1:12500-18371 GCA_019787425.1 Platygyra sinensis | reverse complement strand
GTTGTGGTCTGCCCTTGTCTCAAAGGTTGGGGCCTCGCATAGGGATAACTTAATTGCACTTTTTCCCCTTGAACACAATTGTCCAGCAAAAATTGCTATGACAATGATACGGAGGCGACAGGCAGCTCGGAAATGGTCTCATGAGTGCTTGCTTCATAGTTGGCGAACGCAAATGCATGTTCGAGTTTTTCATAGGCTGTTTGTCGGCTGCAAGTAAAAAGTTATCTACGGACGATTTGAACTGAGCAAAACCGAGAGATGCCAAGAAGGGATAAACATGGCCAGGACAAAACGACCGTAAAAAACAACATAATACACAAAGTGATTGTTGGATGGCAAAATCTATCCATCTTCTTTTTCTTTGGACTCTTGGACGCCAACATTCAGAATTGATCCCAGTATTTCCCAGACAAATACCGCTAGTCAGACATGTAATTACGTAGATAATCAACCTCAAACACCCGGAGTCATAAAATATTTACCAAAGCACGTGTATTTCCTCATAATTCAATGCATGTGAGTATTGTTTGCAGTACCTACAAAGAGACTAGTCAACGAAGTTCAATCCCACAAAGCGAACGAGATCACAAACCAATCTAAGCTCAAACGTTCGCTAATAAAGTAAAGCAAGTTAACGAATAACTATAAGAACTCAGTGAGTAAAGGCAAAATGTTTGATAAGTCTTGGGGTAAGCAACTTAATTGTGATGTTGTTTTATATTAGTTTCGAAAAGCTCGCGACGCTACGTATGCAAACAAATTTAATGCAAATAATTGCATTCAGGATCGTGAAGGTTTGTTTGCCGCTCAGAATGACCCGCTGCGCTACATAGCCAGACCATCAAATTCGCTAAACTTTATTCTATTTTCCTTGAGAAGAAACACATGATTTTTCTTTGGTCAAACGAATTAACAAGTAAACAACAACTTGAAACTAAAAACCGATTAAAACTGAATATGTCGATGATCCGACTTACCTGGGTTCCGTTCACGGGCTTTACTTGCTGCCTGTAAAAGTGAAAACATAGAGAGCTTTGTTACACCACGAAGAACGACACGAAAATTGAGTAACTCACTATAAAATATTGCATATTGTAACAGAAAACAAGTCCCTCGTGTAACATACAAAGGGATGGAACTCATCGAGTAGGCAAGTTTGAAGAAGCATGAAGTTTTCCGCGGGAAGTGTAAAACAAAATGTGTTCGCCTCGATCTACACCAAAACTCACAAGAACATTGGCAACAAAGGAAAGAAAAAAATGAGGACAAAAGTGGGAAGGTTGGGTCCTTCCACGAACGAAAATTGAAACTTTTAAATTGTTGACCGACTTTATTCGAATCCATCACAGCGGTGGGTTTTGCGGTTAATTATTAATACCATTGCTACGTACCAATAACACATATTCTACCAGTCAAAATAATGGAGCAATTCAGTTTATAAACACAACCAAAATAAAATCTATCTCACGAATAACAATTTTCAGCCGTCTCATAAGAGAAACAAGCTTTATAAACAAGATTCCAAACATAATACCACGGTGAATGGACATCAATTCGTATCAAAAATTGCGTAAAACCACACAAAAATGGCAGATGTTGGGGGAAAAAATGTGGTAAAGGCAACTTCCTTGCTTTGAGAAAGTAAGTGAAGAATATTTCAAAAGCGTAATCTTTAATTTTGTAATTAAACATTGACAGCTCACTAAAACCGCGAAGTAAATTTGCATTTGCCCAGTTTACTCCCAAGTACAACTGAAGAAGCTTTAGCTAGACTGGAATAATTTTAACCCTTTGACCATTACCGTGACGTTTTCCCTGGTCTTTGTTCTTTAATTCTTTCATACAACACATATTTTTAGGGCCCGTTTTTCTTCCTATGCTACCCTATACTAGAACTTTGTCAGCAAGCGCAAACAGAACCTCTCAATCATGTTACTGCTTGCTTTTGCTGACTTTAAGTCCAACGGAAACTTGTTCCCTCCAACCGCGCAAAGCTATTGCACTTCCAATTGGTCTTCTGACCTAACATCAGTTGTTTTCTTATTCCATCAATTACTTCTGATGTCAATATTATAACTGTGCGAAAGCAGACCGGGCATTTTGCAGCGACATGCAAACAGACCTTACAGTAGTCCAGCAGTTAGTTACAACTGGAGAGAATTAATGTAAGGGTAGACACAGGTTAAAAACACTTTTAACTTGAGACTGCAGAGATTGATCTGCGAAGCACAGTTAATGGATGAGCGTCATGGATCAAGGACTCAGTTTTCCAGAACTGGATCGTGGAATGATCAAGGTTAGCTTGCAGTAAGAGAAGATAGAACTGGTTAAATTCCAGTAGCGGGCTTCATTTGACAGCCATGCTGACACAACAGGAACTTACAGATGAGTCAAAGAAAGGTCCAGGCAAGCGGAAAGTTTGAAGCAGCTGAAGAGGAAGAGTGTTGAAGTCATCAGTCTCCTGCTGCTGCTGCTGCGGCTGCTGCTGCTGCTCCTGCTGCTGGCGGCGCTGGGTCACGGCTTGCTTACAATTCCTCACATACTCGTCCCACGACATCTAATAATTACCAGCAAACACAGACCGCAGACACACACCAAGCAGCATGTACAAGAGGAAAAACAACAAAAAAAAAAAGACAACGATCAGCACACAGCTGGTAACACTGATTTGACGTAATTTGCTTTCGTCGTCAGCGTCTCAGTATCATCGAGAGCAAAAATCAAAACTGAACTCTTAACCAAACAAGTGCAGTTTAAACAAATAGCACAAAGTCGCTTAGGTCAAAGATAAATCTACAAGTCAAGAGGAGAGAACCAGAGAGGAATGTCAAAATAAAGAACAAAACTACCGTCAGTGAGATAGTCAAGTGTACACAGAAGGAAACAAGATTTTTTAAAACATCAAACAAATGCAATTTAGATCGCCAGGAGAACAAGTACCACCTTCGCATTGAGCGGAAGAATCGCCTGAGCCCATGATTTTCAGTAGGTACCTTACTAAGCAACACTTCGTAACAGGCTGAGGGACAACATTCGGAGAGCTCGCACAGTCTACCACTTTTTTCTCGCGGTTTTCTTTCGCGTCAGTTTTTTGTTTGTCTAAAATGGAAAACGTGGTTGGACAAAAGGAATCGGAAACTACCTGAATTTGTCAACGACTGACTCTGAGAGCTGGCAGATAAACTAAGAACAAACGCTTCTCAACAGATGTAAGCAACTACGGAGACCTTACAACCGACTTATTCACGTCATTAGCAAAACCGGCAAGACGGGCTTCAGCCAGACCGACCGGCTCAATTTGACCAGCAATAGACGGATCAAGAACTGACAACATGATGACTATTGGGAAACTCTACACAAGTCTTACAGCCAACACCATCACTGCGTAAACTGAGATATCAGTTTAAACGGATCAGACCTATAATATCAACAACTGACAAACACTTTTCACTGAATTCTGAAGATGACTTCCGCTCAGGTTGTCGAAACGTCACGCGCAAACAACAACTTCGTTTCCAGGCTCTCTCTCCTTTCCTCCCTTGTAGTTGGGAGAAAGACACTGGTTGCGGCTGGTCACGTGCCCACCGGGCTAGAGTCGACGAATAATTTTTGTCGACCTCAACTGAAGCGAAAAAAAGGCGATCGCTAGACATCACCATGATAGCAAACAACACACGAGCAAATACACCGTTGAAGTTTTCCAGTCCTATTCTAAGCTTTACACAGTTCAAACGAAACATATTTATGCAGCGTATTGAAGTATCACGGCACATTGTTCGCTATATAAAACAAAGCTTTGTTTACCATTTTGCAAAATATAAATGTTGACTTGCCAAGGAACCGTGTTTAAACATCTATCGACTAAGTATAAACTTACACAAACCTGATGCAAATGAAATATGAGCGCGGGCTTATGTGAACAGAACTGTAAATGATTTTGCATTGCTGTAAATCCAATTGTTGTGGAGCCAAAAATTATGTTTTTAAAAATTACGTTTTTATAGGAAAGCTTCAGTAGTTTTGGCAAGCCAAGGTTAACGCACATATGTGGAACACTCGGTTCTCGAACGCCCTTTTCCGTTTGCCGTGGAAACGTTGTATTCTTGAACCTTTTGTTTTGTCGTTCACCGGTCATAATAGGGACCTTAAGCATCGACAACGAAATGGCACGACGACGACGGGCGGAAGTAAAATTTTCCCGCGCAAGGGTTCTGCGCATGTGCGATGTTGTCAAAACGTCGTCTAGCCTTCGTCGACGACTGAATCTCAGCAGATTTTCGTTCTGGTGAAAACGTAAGTAAATAACTAAAATTTTACATGCTGATAAACATCCATCTCCACCTTCCGTTGTAATGATTGTTTTTTGTATTATTTGCGGACCAGTGGAAGTCAAAAGTTTAACAGTTTAGCGAATTTCAA
Source organism: Platygyra sinensis (assembly GCA_019787425.1). Classification (NCBI taxonomy): domain Eukaryota; kingdom Metazoa; phylum Cnidaria; class Anthozoa; order Scleractinia; family Merulinidae; genus Platygyra; species Platygyra sinensis. Next base: position 13,952 of record JAHPZR010054026.1, on the reverse strand, counting down.
TAAACTAAAATGACTTTTCTTTCAGAAGGATCCGAAGCCATGGCCGGCGAGCAAGAACCAGTTAGCGAACCTATGGATCATGTCCCCATATCTGCATGGGAATGAAAGCCGCTTCAACAGCATACAGAGACCTTCTAGTCCATCACAAACAGAGCGCTGACTACAAGTAATTATGTCAGGGATTTGCAAAACTTCCTTCAGAATTCGTATATCTCGTTTTCCAAAACGAAACTCCATCGAGCTCTTCCAGGTCAAAAAACGCGTACGAATCATACGGAAAGTCGAGGTTTTTCGATGCAAAGAGGTCGTACACAACAACAAATTCATCATCATCTATAAAGCCATCGTTGTGATTAATTAGAAGCAGATTTCGGACGTTTTTGAAGGCCATAGCGAGAGCAACTAGTCCGAGAACCAAAGCTCGTCGTCTCCTCAAAACTAAGAACGAAACCCTCGACCCAATCCTCCTTGGGTTGCGAACGTAGTCGTCGTGCATTTCGTTGTCGATGCTTAAGGTCCCTAATGTTTGTGTCGTTCTTGCGACCTTGGTTCTACCTCCCCTAGATAGATCCAAGGTTAACTGTTGCTAAAGATTATTCGATTTTCCTAGTTTTTAATTGGTTAATCTCTTCTTGCCTTATCGAGTCAGCTGCTTTCATTAAGGATTTACATCCGAGTACTTTGTTTTGTACCACCTGGTTTACTCTTGGCGTTAGTCCCGGGCGTAGCTAGAGCTAATAGAAAAGTGGGTTCATTGTAAAGATTGTTTAGATAGTAGATCTAGTAGTACCAGTAGCAGTAGCTGTTAACGGTGTGACGCTGTAGAGGTCTACAAGATTAAAGTGCGAAAAGTCTCCAGTCCAGAGTCTCGGTTCCTCTTGTTAAGCGAGCGCCAGTTCCGTCTCCTACACAACATAAGTCAGAATACTCGGCTAATCGGCCGTTTGACACAAATACTTTACAACATCTAAAACATCACAGAAAGAAGAAATATATTACCTCCAAATTCAAAGATTCAAGAGACTGATCCACTAGTTCCACTTCGATTCGGCACGTGACGTTTAACATGTGCTAACCATCGAAAAGTTTGTGCTCCATTCGGCCGCCGGATTTCTTTGTGAACGAAAGACTTCTATATTTTGGAGACGGCAGAACTAATGTAACATTCTTCAACGGAAAATTCGCCTTCGAACCCCGATACAGCGAGTAGTTTTTAGACTGCTCAAGGATGTGAAACCCAAAAAAGTTTGCCACAGCAACAATCAAAACATTCTGCCACCCCTTCTACCCAACAGATATTCTTTTACCACCCAGATTCTGGGTGATCATATGACGAGCCGCAACCAGGGTCTTAATCCCGACGACAAGGGAGGCAGAGGAGAGATAGCCTGGAAAAGTTGTGCCAAGAAAAATTCTTAGGAGAAGTACCCTCCGCACAAGATCACACAAACG
>JAHPZR010054026.1:0-10000 GCA_019787425.1 Platygyra sinensis | reverse complement strand
GGTCAGTTAAATTCAAAGGACTGCCGGCGCGTGATGATGAAAGCAACTCAGAAAGAACAAGCTATCACGACTTTGCAAAAAAATTTATTGAACATCTTCCGAACGTTTTACTAGCGTAACTTACTGGATTAGGAGCCAGTGTGGGGATAACATTCACCATACAGTTTTTTCAATTACGACTGGATTGGAGTCGCCGAAATCTCTCGCTTAGCATCTTTTTTGGATTTGTTTTCGTCAATCGGCTAAGTGGCTTTCACCTGTTTTGTGTACTACTGCATGACCTTCGCTTCGCGCTTCAATACTAGTTTTCTTTTCGATTTTTAAAGTTATTGTTTTTTAGTATGAAAGAAAACGTCTTCGTGACATGTAAAGTCTTACTTTTAGCTTATTCATCGTCGTCTTCTTCTATTCTAAGGAATAGGGTATTTAACATGTTCTCTTTTAGTTGTTTAAGCTGCAAATATTTTTGCCGGCTTTTGAAAACAAAAAAAAAATACACGGTTTGAACCGTTTCCGTGGCTACGGTCCGTATGGTAAAATCCCAAGCAAGAAAGAACCAATCAGAACGCTCGGATTTACCTTGCCATGTAATAAAAAACGTAATATTTTTTGTTTTCATCTATAGCAAGTAAACATTCAGCTTTTTCACTCAACAAAGTTTCAGCCTCTGAGGTTCCTACTGAAGAAATTCGTCGCCAAAGAAGCGACTTCGGAGGCCGCCATTTTGAGCTGGACATGGCAGCCAGGCTATTTTTATGTGACGTAATTCCGTCCGACTCGAAATTGGCGAGAAGGAGAAAAACCTGCAACTGACTTTGCACCCTTCACAAGGTCAGTAAAATGAATTTTTTCCAAGCGATTATCCGCTTCCTTATTTTCACTGCTTTAATTTTCGGAGTCTGGAGCGTGTCTGGACCAAAATAATACGGCTTCAGGACAGCCATAGTCGCCATAGTCGCCATAGTGGTAGTTAAAAGGCTTGGACGAATTGACGTCAAGAACACGCGGCCTGCCTGCCGAGTACAATTCAAAATGGCGGCCACGAAGTCAAATTTTGAGCTCCTTTGGGGTTATTTTAATAAGGGAAACCTGCACTTTAGAGGCTGAAACTTCGGTGAGTGACTAAACCTACTGAGAGGTTTTTATTAACGTCGACAAAAAAAATCGTTTTCCGGAGTGACCATCTCCTCTAAGAAACTGTATAACAAAGATTCACTTACAAACTTTTCTCCCGGCCAAGCTTCCCGACTCATACTCCTTTAACAGAGATGCTTTCTGTGCAATGAGCTTATGAATTTCATCATCCCTGCAGAGCCAAACATGCTTGCTGCGATCATGGGCATGCTCACTGTGCTTGTGTAAAGCATGGTCCCTTGAACCATGATTATGCCGACCAGAGTGTGAGGAAAGTTTTTCATGTGAGCTGGAGACGTGACCATTACTTGTGGGTCTTGATCGTGGTTTGGCAGCTTTTATTTCAGCGGCGTTTTTAACAGGTACATGTGTATCACTATGTCGCTTTCTTTCATGATTCACAATAGCATCTTCATGATCAGTTCCAGCAGCAACAGGCTTACTAGCAGTCCTTTTACTTTTTGCCTTTCTTACCTCAGAACTCTCTGCGGGTTTTTCATTTTCCTTACGCGTCGGTATTACAGCGGGAGTTGGTTTCTTTTGTTTGGAAACAGATTCGGAAGAGCTTGTTTTCTGTGGTTTTTGCCTTGTCAAAGAATCTGATATTGCATCACTATCGCTCTTCCGTGGTTTCTTTACTTCTTTTTTTGTCTGGATGGTGGGCAAATTTACTTCTTCTTTATGCTTGATATGTGAACGAGCGTCAGCTTGTAAATCACTCGCTGGTCTGGGCTTTTTTCTTTCTTTTGTTGGCAAAGTCTGTTGACCTCTCTGCTGTTCATTAGTACTTCTTTGTTGGTCACTAGTGCCAGTGTGGAGAGTTGACGCTGAAGCAGATTTTACCTTACCGGCTTTTGCTACAGCTTTCCTTTCCACACTAGGTGCTTCAATAATCCTTGAAGTTTCTTTGATATCTTTTCTTTGTTTTTCACTCTTTTGCTTAACGTCTGTTTTGTCTACACTCTTATTATCTGGAGCTTTGACTTTTGCTTTCAGTGGTTTTGTTGCACTGTCAACTTGCTTGGCACTTGCCAAAGCTTTTGGTACATTCTTTACTCCATCTTTAACACTTTTCTTTTCTGTTTTGACTTGTTCAGGTTTAGGTGAGGCATCCTTAGTCACTTTCTTGGGATGTTTTGCAGGCTCACTTTTTGAATCATGATTGGACACATTTTTTGAATGGCCATCAGCACGTTTCTTCCCATCTTTGAGGGTGTTCTTTTCATTTAATCCTTTGTCGACCTTTTCCTTTTTCTTTGTCTCGGATTTCTGTCTAGTTTCATCAATCTTTGTCTGCTCAGCTTCACTCTTAAGAGTGTCCAGAAAAGACTTCTTCAGTTTGTCAACCTCTACTCCTTCTGCTTTGGTCTTTGAATTTGTCTTTGCACTCTTTTGAGGGGGCAGATCAAAATCTTCCACATCCCATTCCAGCTCATTTTCATCTTCCATGGGAACAAATTCTGGAGACTCATCACTGTCCTGATCGCTGTCATTATCAGCACTTTCCTCGTTACTAAAACTATGTGGTTGGTCATAATCAGTTGCTGATCTTGCAGCAACTTCTTTTTCATTTGGTTCATTGCTTACGGCAGTATCCTCTGTAACATCTGCATTTTCTTTATCATCCAGTTCATCTGTATGTGAATCCTTATCAGGGAGTGCTGAGCAGCTCACCTCATTAGCAACAGAGGTAACATGTACTTCTTCCACTGAATCCACTGCAGCTTCATGGTCACTGTCTCTCTCATTATCAATGCCATCATCACTGTCACCAGATTGGTGCTGCAGTGGAACTTGCCTCTCAGCTTCTGCTGGCGAATCAGATTGTTCACTTTCCTCTGAGTTTTCAACCTCAGGATTGACAGACTCAGTCGAATGTGGCACTGCTCGAGTGTCCTCCACTTTCTCCTCTTTATATTCATCATCATCATCATTGCTATCATCATGCCGCTCATCGTCATCATTATCATTGTTATCATCATAATGTTGCTCATCATCATGATTACCATTGTTATGATCAGGTTGCTGATCATCATCATTATCATGATTGTCATCATCATTATCATTTTCATCATCGTCATTATCAGCTTCCTCTACTGGTGAATCACGTGTATAACTTTCAACAGTGTCAACATTAGCACTTTTAACATTTTCTCCACTAGGACTACTCAGGTCGTTTTCTTCTTCATCATCTTCACTATCAAGAGGAGGTGGTGCTTCTTTTACACCACTCTCACTATCGCTATCGCTTTCAGAGTCTCCAGAACTTTTTACACCTCTCTTCCCACTTCGCACAGGAGCTCTCTTGGAGCTCAAGTCCTCACTACTACCTGTGTTAGGCGAGGTAGGAAGCTCTTCTCCACCATCTGTGTTCTCAGTATTGTCATTGCTGTCCAAAGGAGGGGGCCCATCTATGCCATCAATATCGCTACCATTGCCATCATCTTCATCACTGTTTAATGGTGGAGGGCCGTCATTCACATCACTATCACTGTTGCTTTCACTTGATGTAGCTTGATTGCCATACTGTACTTGCTCTTTGGTGTGTGCAACAATTTCAGTGTCACTAGGTTCAGATAAGGCATCCCCATCTTGAATGTCAATAAAACCAGTGCCCTTTGATGGCTCAAACATATCTACAAGAACAAGAAAACAGTGCACATAACAGTGATAGAGTTAAAAAATGTAATACTGTAGAGTTGAAACTTGGTTGCCTAAAACAAAATTCCCCATCATCTCGATCTAGTCAGTTACTATCAGCTAACTTGAACCCTCACAGATTCAACTGTATTTTTGATGAAATTTTAGTAGCAAGCAAGCTAGAGCATTGGCTAACTCTCTTTACACGTTACTTATGTGGAGTTTGAGAGTCCCCTCTCACAATAGAGAGATTAAGCTTGCCGTTACGTCAAACGGCAAACGGCAAAAATGAAACTTTTGCCGCCTGTGTTTAGCTCTTTGAACTGTACAGTGAAGATATTTGTATTTGTGGTGAATAGTAGGAGACATTTTTCTATTTTTATGTGATTTAATTAAGAATTAGAAGAAAAGAACACAAATTCAGAGGTCATCTTTGCCGTTTGCCGTCTGCCGTAAACGTCATGCTTAAACTCACTAATGTGTCACACGTCACATCCTCAACCCCCTAACTACCCCCCCCCCCAAAAAAAAAAGGTGTAAAGAAAATCTCTCATGTTTTTCCCCATATAATTATTTTCACATGCCTCCCAAAAATGTTATTACAGGCATTGCAAATTTGTTTAAAAAATAAATTACAGAAATCATTTGATCTCTTACAGTACTTCTGGAATTTGAACTCCCTCAAAAGCTTTAGTTGCCCATAAGGCAAGTAACAGACAGAATCCACCAGCTCAAATAAAAATTCCACAACCCCTGCAATATCAGACACAATTTTCTTGCACTCTGCCCACTTATAATTATGTATAGATAGACAGAAGTGAATTTCTGGAGAGACCCGACTGTATTACTAGGGGAGGGTTATGAAATATGACACAGTCAATTCATGCTAAACCTGGAGCAAAAAGAATACCTGGGATATCTAGAATACGTGGCATTACAATTTACAGTATGTAAAGCACAAGACATATTTGTACTCTTACTAACCAAGCGTGAGAGCTATACTACAGGAATAACAGCCCAATGTCTTGACCATATGGACTGAGGTCTAATATTGTATTCACACATTGCGGTCCCAAGAATGCTTGGTAATAAGAGACTTAAACCTTAACATGTTTTGAAATATTCCAATAATCACAGATGAAAAAAAAAACCACAAATTTTATTTTAAGTACCCATTATCATAATGGTGATTAAGAGTCAACTTTGTGTTTATTAACATCTGATAATTTTAGGAAAAGTAGGGAAAAGCTGGGAGAAAAAGGAAAAGAAACTTTCAATTGGAACTTAGTTCTTTTAGACATGTAAGCCATAAAATTACTAGATATGGGTCCAATACTTGGACAATATTGCCCTGGAAGTGAAGCAAATCTGATTGGCTTCAACAATGTATTAGTTATTTGCCTTCTGAAATAAATTATTCATGCATGTAATAATTATACTTTAACACAATGAGATTTGAAAATGATTACACTTGTCAGGTTATGTAACAGAACTCTGGAAATTTTAACATGTAGTTCACAAAAAAATGACCTGTTATTGTCTGCTACAAAATCATTCATATCTACACCTGTGTTTGGCATGTGAGAGAAATAACGTAGACATTTTTAGCTACTGTTAGTAGCTACATACAGGAAGACTTACTTTGGTAGGCAGTAAGAATTGCAATCTCTGACTACTATTGTACAATAAGCTATGCATCTGTGTAGAACAACCTAAGGTCCATGTATTACACAAAATGGAGTTGGTCAGACAGTGCTCCGAGCTCGCTTTTTCAAAAAGTCGCCTTTGGGCCACCTTTAATTGTAAAATGGTCGCCATAAAAAAAATTTCAGTTGCCCAAAAAAAAAACGTGAAGGGGAGGACACTTCGTGACATATTACATAAAGAGTGAATCTAACGAACAGCAGTTTTCAACACTTCACTTTGCTACAGTAAGTTTACGCATTCATGTCGAGTTTCTGAACGACGAGAGGGAAAAGAGAAAGACAGGTGATGCCGGCGCCTGTACTATTGATTAAATTCGTCCTATTATTGATAATTTTTCAACTAAGTTTCTCTTTTAATCTGTTGGTCACCAATTGACGACTTTCGCCAGAAATTTGGTCGCCAAATATTTTTTCCACTCGCCATGGCGTCCAAAATGGTCGCAGCTTGAAGCGCTGTCAGAGGTCATGATTCTTTGTGCCAAAAAAAGGATAACAGCCTCTGAGAATGAGAACGTCAAGACTTAGTGATAAACCTCAAAAAACTTCATAATTTGACATTTCCACAGTAGCAATATTTTTTTGCACATTGTACTAGCAGTATCTTTCTGCACATGTAATGTTTATCAGTTTAATCCAGTTAAAAAATCTAAAAACAACTAAAATGCAAAAGGACAGGATGGAAAAAAACAAGTAACAGGATGCTTTATGCTTACCATTCTCTGGCACCAAGTAACCTCCACAACTACAATAATACCTAGAAGGCATTTGGGCTTCCTGAACCCTACTCACAAGCAAGTGGCAGTCAACACTACTGTACATGTATCTTACACATTGATTTAAAATGCTCACAACAGACCGAATTACATGTGGCTCTCACTTCAACTAACACACGTATTGAAAATTCAAATGAAATTAATGATATTGGTATACACATTAACATTAGAAAACAAGGCACTTTATTTTATATTCTTAATTGCAAAATAAGGTATGGTTAACATTCAAACAATATCATTCCTATTTTGAATATATTTTGCTTTCTTGAAATTGGGGAATTGATGGTAAATTACGTTTAAAACACTGATCAATAGTTACATGATTCATATGACTGAGAAAATTTCCCTATCGTGATCGGCTGAGAACAGTCCAATTCATTGTTAATGAATGTTTCGAAGTTGCTCAGTCATTTAATAAATGAATAATCATATAAAACTCAGGCAATTGAAGACTTAAACTACCAATGATATATGAAAATTCTTTCAAATTGCACATCTCTTGTCTTAAGGCTTGTGCATCCTTGAGAGAAGTTTCAAATATCACTCATACACTGTAGTGAAAATCCTTAATAATATATATATGTACATGTATTATTGCACTTGCATTCATACCATTACTTATACGCCTAATTATCAATTATTGATACTAATTGTCAGGAAAATAGTTTCTGTATTTCTTAGGATTTCATTATGCTTCTATATTATTCTGTACTACAGGGAAATATTTCCATAAATTTCAGAGAATTAAATTTCTTAGACACAGCAGAGCCAATATCAAAGGACATCCTATGTATGATACCTAACATTGCTAACATAATCGTTTAATAAGGTGGCTCAGAAATTAATAATAAGATGCTTGGGTCATCTTTGATCCCAACAATATGCAAGACTTCTGTCACATGCATCTCCCTGTAGCTATATCAGTGGTACTGCCTCCCATCAGGGACCCAGTCTAACACTGACAATGTTTTATACTCCTGACAGCAACACTTTCATCTTTATAAATTATTACCTTGAGCAAAAATTTATTTAATTAAACTAAGCAAAAACAGGTCAATTTTAAATTGATGAAAGACTTATAATTTTACAAAATAGAATTAGATCACATGAGAAATATGCATATAATTGAAATGCATGGATAGCCAGGATTTAACAGAAGTAGACATGACAGTTAGTATTTATTTGCTAGCACAACTTCTCTCTATTTACTAAATCAATAATATCTTCTTGTCATTTTTAGAAATGAAGGGTTTTGGCTCACTATGCTATGCAACTTTTTGAAACTTCTTTTTTGGTTTAACTTAATTCACTCATTCTCAAATTTTGTGTGTGGCCTTTAGTTAATCAAATAACACATGTCAAATAGGATGATTTCATGCAAATTGGTTACAATTTCATTTATTAAGCAAACACCCACAGATAAAAAAGCTGTCTCATTAACAATTCAGAATTAACTAAATTTATAATGAAGAATAAATCATATAATACAGGCAAATAGAGTACAATCATGGGGCATGCATACTTCTTTAAAACAAACAACTAACTATTAAATCCAGGCTTCTAAAAACACAGGGAAAATTTCCTATAAACCAACACATTGTGAGAGATGAATGTTGAACAACATGACAGGAGAAGTGGACAAAGAAAAAATCCCTGACAGGAATCGAACCCATGACCTCCCGAACACCAGGTAGACAGTATGCAGGACACTTGTCACACATAAACTCAGTTAACGACCTTGCTCGCCATGCATTTTCATAGCTCAGTGGATAGAGCACCAGCCCGGTGTTAAGGAAGTTATGGGTTCGATTCCTGTCGGGAACTCAGATTTTCTCTTTGTCCCATGCTCTTGTCATGTTGATCAATTCATCTTTCACATTTAATTGCTGAGTTTAAAACTCAACATCTTTATTCACTTATCAAACCAACACATTGATTGGCAAATTTTCATTCACATCTTAAATAGTTATAAAAAAGAACCTAAAACTAACAAGATATATTTTTAAGCAAAATTCAATTTGCCTAAATCTGATTTAGAATTGCAAACTAAATTAGGGAATAATCAGTTAAAACAAATTTACTTTTAATATGCTATGACTCTGTTGAATTGCTAGACTGCTTGGTCTTTGTCTCATTTAGAAGAAGTTTGGCAATAGCAACATTGTCTGGGACCAAGAAACAATCATCCCAAAACTTGCAAAGTGGTAAATTTATTTTGGTCAGTGATGTTTTATCAAGGATTCTTTATGCCTGCAGTGGAAAACCAAGTAAATGTCACAGCAGGGGCAGGACTAGGACTGGCAATGCCTCTCTTCAATGCCTATCTTCAGATTTATTCAATTTGTCTATCAGTGCCACAACTAATATAATATCAATTTGCTGTTATGGCTTGCATTCTTCAAACCCCATGATTTGTTTATTCTAACTGTTGATAAGCCTTTTCTTTCAACCTTTTTTCAGCATACTTTAACCTCAAATTAAACCAACCTCAGCCTCTTGAAAATGAAAATATTGAGTAGACTGAATTGAAGAACTCTACATGTACACTGCAGCTAGTCTAAAACCCCATAGTGGAAACACATTTATTATGTTTTGTCACAAATTACACGCTGGTTAGCAGGTCATGGATAGAATTTCACTTTAGAGAACGAACGACTACATGACTGGGAATTTGCTAAATCGTTAGACAGCCTTTAGAGATTTTAAAAATTTCACATGATTGCTGCCAGTTTTGACCTGAAACTGGTTTTAGTACCCTAAATATTTATATCAGCATTACCTGAATATTCCATAACTAAATCCTTATGATCTGCTGATAGATCCACAGGCACATCATCAAATGGTGGCTCTGTACTTCCACCAGATATGACCACAGCATGCCCAGGCTTACTCATCCCTCTTTTCTTTAACCTCTCTTTTCCCTCTATGGCATGTTTCCCTATAATATTAATCAAAACTTTCTAATTAACCCTTTCAAGCAGTGGTCAGGATAACCTACTAATACTACTACTAATAACAATCACTTTATTAAATTTACTAGCTGAGCACAGACGCTCTACTAATTGGGGAGACTAAATCAAATCAGCCACAATCAAATCAAATCAAATGTTTGTTTTGGGGGAGAGGGAAAAACCGGAGTACCAGGAGAAAAACCTCTTGGAGCAGACTAGAGAAACATCAACAGCGCTCCAAGCTCACTTTTTCAAGAAGTCACCTTTTGGTGACCTTCAATTGTAAAATGGTTGCCATAAAAAATTCAGTCGCCAAGAAAAAACCTGAAGGGGAGGACACTTTATGACCTATTACACGAAGGGGTCATGCATCGAAAGGCACGTTCTCCACACTTCACTTTGCTACTTCAAGTTTACACGTTCATGTAGAGTTTCTGAAGGACCAGAGGGAAAAAGAGAAAGACAGGTGATGCCGCGGCTTGTTCGATAATTTGATTAAATTCGTCATATTACATGTATGGACAATTTTTCAAGTAAGTTTCTCTTTTTATCTGTTGGTCGCCAATTGGCAACTTTCGCCGGAATTTTAGTTGCCAAGTATTTTTTCCACTCGCCATGGCGACCAAAATGGTCGCAGCTTGGAGCGCTGATCAAACTCAATCCATTTATGATGCCAGCTCTGGGAATCAAACCTGGGCCACACTGGTGGAAGGTGAGCGCTCTTAATACTGCGCCATCCCTGCTACCTCAGTTTAACAAGGCTTTCAATAATATTTCTTCTTGACCACCGCATATT